>VZQC01004414.1:5072791-5132168 GCA_009823505.1 Rhizomys pruinosus
GAAGGGAAGGGGCTTTATATGCCTGAACTGAATGAAACATGATGTATTGAAATACACAAAGCATCAATAAAAAAATTAAAAAAAAAAGAAATGGGTGGGGGACTGACCCTGGACTGAAAACTATAAAAGATTGAGTAATGTTAGATGATGAAGAATATGCCTTACCTAGGATTCCTAGATATGCTGACTAGACTCTAGTGTACCTATTGCACAGAAGCATGTCTGGGTTTGGGAGCTTGACTGGTTAGGACTTAGCTTGGATATTGTAATGCATAAGTTCTGATGGGGGGTTGGGGTATGGAGAGGACTGGGTTTGATTGGAAACCATTGTGTGAGTTATACCAATGCTCAATAGAAAGATTAATGAAAAAGTGCATACAAATGAAAATGCTGAAATACAGAATAATTGCTTATGCCTCCTCTGTGTTGAAGAGGTTTTATTTGCTTGAGCTCAATTCAAGAACATGAGCAGGGGACTCTGGAAGTTTGTACCTAAGCAAAGATTTCCAGTTGTGAGACAGGCACAGCTTGTTTTTTGTCCTTTTGACGGCAGGTAGCTGCATCTGAGGCAAGTCCTTAAAGAGGCACACTGTGGAAGAGCCAAGCCTTTAGGCAAATGAAGTCGTACGAAGGTGGGTGCCACAGGTACGAAGGCGGTGCCACAGGTGCGAACATTCACAGGTGTTGAGGTATGTGTTCTTTTATTCTTTTTTTTCGTTTCTTTCTTTCTCTTTCTTTCTTTCTTTCTTTCTTTCTTCTTTCTTTCTTTCTTTTCTTTCTTCTTCTCTTTCTTTCTTTCTTCCTTCTTCCTTCCTTCCTTCATTCCTTCCTTCATTCTTTCTTTCTTTTTGCCTGATATAAACATGGGAAAGATGTATGGAGACCGCACTTGCAAGTATACAGATGGTCTCTGGGATGCCAGAGAGTGTTACCAAAGACCACTAAACCAATAAAGCAAATATAGGTCTCCTTGAGTCAAGCAAGACTCCTCCGTCAGCACCAGCTACACCTCATCTGCCCCACCCATTTCTTTTGAGACCTTATCACTGTTGGCATGGGTCCCGTGTCTTATGCCTACATTACCACAGGTTTACATGTGAAAGCTTACAATCCGTTGTAAGTCACTGCTTCTCTACATTCATACACCAGCCCTGGCTCTTACAAACTTTCTGCCCTCTCTTCCGCAATGATCCCTGAGCTGTGGGTAGGTGAGGTTTAATATAGGGGCTCCACGCAGGATACACACTCTGATGGATCCCATTTGTGGAAGAGTGACTAGTTGTGGCCTTCCATTTGCATCACACTCCATGTGTAAGGGAGCTTTAGTGGTGAGAATTGAGGAGTGCACTAATTTTCTCTCTGCCCCTCATTCTGTGTGTAGAGGTTCAACTGTAGATGTGTCTCCCAGGAATGGGGATATTTCAAATGTACATGATCCGTGTCTGACCATTTGTCAGATTCTGCAGTGGCCTCCATATTTTGCATAGGGTAGCTTTTTTGATGAGTGGAATACAATATGTTTGTCTGTAAATATAAGATTCCCTAGTTAGTGTATAATAAATTTCATGTGCCTAGGGATATGACTCCAATAGGCTTTTCTCTGGGTTCTGTGTCCTCTCCAGCCCTGTGAATTTGGCTGAGTTTATAATGGTTCCCATGGGTTCAATCCCATTGAGAAAGTTCCAAGTCCAATTAGATAGTTGTTGACCATCCCCCAGACAACAATGCCTGCACTGACTCAATAGAGGTCATTTGCTGGTCAGCTCATCATGGTCGTTAGAGTTTGGCGCTGGGTTACCTGTGATTGATTTTCTCTCACAGCAGTGGTACATTGTCCAGCATTACAAGTGTTTAATTTCCAATAGAAAAGTTGCAGGTTAGTTCTTGTTCCATTCATCTAAATCCCATCCCTGAAGCATGTCCTGTTCTGAACAGTAGGGTCTCATTTTCTATTTCTGGTAGATAATAAAGAGCTCTGGAGATAGCCTGCTTTGTTTTGAGTCACTTGGATAGCTCTCACCAACCATTCAAAGGGAGTACACTCTGTCTTGCACTGTGTTCCCTCCCACACAGCCACCAGGCTGCACAACCCATGCACTAATGTTCAGACAGTGCATGTGAATTTCTCATGGGGTCTCGGGGGCATCTCATTACACTCTGGGTTTCCTCGCGTCTCAAGTTCCAATCATCTCTATTCTTTCTTCTCCCCTTACCACCCACCTCCTCCCTCCCCAGCCCCAGCACCCCATCTTCCCCACCCTCTCCGTCTCCTGACCTCCCCCACCTCCCATCATACCCCTATCTCCCCCTCCTCTTCTTCCGACCCAGCACCCCCTCCCTCCTAACCCCCCCCCCCAGTAACATCTGTTCCTTACTAACCCTGCTTTGGGATTGTTCTCTTCCTTTACCTTCATGTAGCCTTTCAAATTTCTCAGCTCCTGTTGTTATATCAGGATATATACTCAGATAAGGGGATAGGTGCTACAATCCACAAATGAGGGGGAACTTGCATCACCTGGTTTTCTACCTTTGTGTTACTTCACTCAGAATAGCATTCTTTAGTTCCATTAATCTACCTGCGAATTTCATAATTTCATCTTTTCTTACTGCTGAGTAGTATTCCATTGTGTAGATGTACCACATTTTCATTATCCGTTCAACAATTGTAAGACATTTAGGTTGCTTCCATTTCTTTGCTATTGTGAAAGAGAGCAGCAACAAGCATGGATGTACAGGTATCTTTACAGTGTGATGAGTCCTTTGGGTATATGCCAAGGAGTGGTATTAGTGGGTCATAAGGCAAGTTCATTTTTAGGTTTTTTTTTAGAGTCCCCCACACTGCCTTCCATAGTGCACTAGTTTGCATTCCCACTGACAGTGAATGAATGTTCCCCTTTCTCCAAACCCTTGCCAGCATCTTGTGCCCTTCATTTTGTTGATCTTAGCCAGTCTGATTGAAGTAAGATAGAATCTTAAAGTGATATTTATCTGCATTTTTCAAATTACTAAGGAAGTTGAGCAGTTTTTTAAGGTGTTGCTTAGCCATTTTTATTTCTTCATTTAAGAATTCTGTATTCATATCTGTAGCCCATCTTTTTACCGGGTCATTTATTTTCTTGCTACTTTGTTTTTTGTGGGTTTTGTATATTCTGGATATTAATTCTCTATCAGATGTGCAGCTGGTAAAGCTTTTCTCCCACTCAGTGGGTTTCCTCTTCACTTCCTTGGCTATTTCTTTTGCTGTACAGAAGCTTTGCAGCTTAATGAGGTCCCACTTACTGATTGCTGCCCTTAATGCCTGAGCAGCTGATGTCCCCAATAAGAAAGATTTTCCTACGCCTAAATCTTGGAGAGTACTGCATGTGTTCTTCTAGCAGTTTCAGAGTTTCAGATTTTATATTGAGGTCTTTGATCCACTTGGAGTTGACTTTTGTGCAGGGAAAAAGATAAAGGTCCAATTTTATTCTTCTATAGGTGGTGATCCAGTTCTGCCAGCACCATTTGTTGAAGATGCTGTTTTTCTCCCATTGTGTATTCTTGGCAACTTTGTCAAATATCAAGTGACTGAAATTGTAGGTGCTCATGTTTGAGTCTTCTATTATGTTCCATTGATCTAAGTATCTATTTTTATGCCAGGACCATGCTGCTTTTATAACTACAGCTCTGTACTACAATGCCATTAGCATACCTTTAAAAGAAATCAGCTTGGCTGGAGAGATGGCTCAGCAGTTAAGAGCACCAACTGCTCTTGCAGAGGACCCGGGTTCGATCCCCAGCACCCACATGGAGGCTGAGAACCATCTTTAACTCCAGTTCCAGGGCAATCCGATGCCCTCTTCTGACCTCCATGGCATTGCACGACACGGGTGCACCAACCTACATGCAGACAGTACACTCATACACATAAAAAATAATAAATAAAAATAAATAAATAAAAGAAATCAGTTATTCACTACTGCTGGTGGGAATTAATTATCTTAAAATTGAATTTTGGGGGTTTGGAGAGATGGCCTAGCAGATAAGAGCACCGACTGCTCTTGCAGAGGACCCGGGTTCGATCCCCAGCACCCACATGGTGGCTGAGAACCATCTTTAACTCCAGTTCCAGGGGAATCTGACGCCCTCTTCTGACCTCCGCAGCATTGCACAACATGGGTGCACAAACCTACATGCAGACAGTACATTCATACACATACAAGAATAAATAAAAAATTGAATTTTTGAAGTTTGCTTATTTGAATTTAGAACCAAATAGAATCTGAATGTTTCCATTAAGTGATAAATCTCTTAAATACTTAGTAATCAGGCAGATGTTGTGGTGCATGCCTTTAATCCAGCACTCTGGAGGCAGAGACAGGTGGAACTCCATGAGTTGCAGGCCAGCCTGGACTACATATATAGTGAATTCCAGGCCAGTTGGGGCTGCAGGGAGACCCTGTCTCAAAAATACAGAAAAAAAAAAAACTTTGATAATTCATCAGAATCACCCTCCATCTCCTTTTATCTTGAAATATTTCCTGAGGGCCATGTGACTGCATCTTCTAAGGTTATTGAACACACCCTTTGTTTTTGCATTTCTTTAGTGGTTCATCTGTGTAGAAACTTGGTGAAAGTCAGTTTCAGTTTTTACTACGAAAATATATAATTGATCTCTTTAGGAGTTACAGTTACGAGATACACAATGTCTCTTCATCGCTGCTTTATGATGTTAGCAGCTATCCATAATAGCCCATATTCGTTAATTTTATAGTGACATCCTAATCTTATCCGCAGAGCATAATTTGTCAGCTGGAATATACTATAAAAGGAAGTTGTATCCTTCCTGATTATCCATCACCTACAGGTGTAACTTGCAAAGCAAAGACAGATGTGGGGTTCCTTCCTTTAACTCTGTTCCCTATGAGTCTGCCAACATGTTTTCCTCCGCATTATTCCAAGGAGATAGATGGGATTTGGATTCCTGAGCATCAATATGAATTTATGCAATTTAACTTGTTTCCCATGTTTCCATTCACTGTAATTGTTATTCTGATGAAATCTCAATTTGTCACATCTTTGACAACTGCAAGCCTGTTCAAGCTGTTCTTTTAATCCTTTTGACATAACCCATTAGTCTCTGATAAACTTGTTTATGATATAAAATGTGTTTTAGGCCTATGAATTTTATGTCCTAAAATTCATCAGTTTCTAGCAAGAACAAGGATTGTTTTTATGGGAACTCGGATTTGGAAGCTGTAACCCATGAACTGGAGGTGCACCTTGAGAGTACATACTCATCGTTTCCACGCTTTTATTTCCAAGTGAGGAGCTAGAAACACATACACTGAACTCACAGTGATGGTTCTGTTTCTTGTTCAGAACCGTAGGCCTTTTTTGACAGCATCTCATGTACCCCAAGGTAGTCTCCAAGTCACCATGTAGCAGAAGATAGCCCTGAAATCTTGGTCCTCCTGCACCCATCTCCCAAGTGCTGGGATTGCATGTCCATGCCGCCACCCTGTCCTCACTCTTGTGCCTGTAGATCCTTTTTGTCCTCCTCCAAATTTCCTGTTTTCAATTACAACATAGTACTTTCTCATTTGCTTCATCATACAATTCAAATTTTTAGTCTAAGACCAAAAATAATTAATAAAGGATTAATAATAAAATTAATGGTAATAATTCCTGTAGTATTAATTAATGCTTATGATTATCATATGCAGGTTGCATATGTTGGCGTTTGTGAATGCAGGGGTGCATGTGGAGGTCAGAGGACAATTTTGAATGTTGGTCCTCATTTCACCCTGCTTGAGGCTGGTGGTCTTTGGTGCTCTTCTGCTATGTATGCCAAGATCCCTAGCCTGGGAACTTCCCTGTATGAATGCTGGAATTATAGATGCTCATGCAACTCGCTTTTATATGGGTCCTGGAGGTTCAACTCGGGTCCAAATACTTGCATGGAAAGGACCATCCACTCACTAAGCCATACTGGAAGCAGCTTCAACACACTTTTTATTCTTAGGGTGCTTCCCTCCAGGAATCTGTCATCAAATATCCTAAGGATAAAAATAATGTTAAGCAGTAATCATGCTGTACCAAAGGAAATGACACAGAGAAATACATCTACAGAACTAGTATGAGTTAATAATTTTTAAAGAAAATTAATTAATTATTGTTGTATGAGATATAGGGGCTAGAGAGACAGCTGAGCAGATAAGCACACTGATCATTCTTGCAGAGGACCCGGGTTCAGTTCCCAGCACTGACATGGCAACTAATAACCATTTGTAACTCCAGTTCTCAGGGATCTGATGCCCTCTTCTGACCGCTGCGGGCATTGCAGGACATGGGTGTACTCAGACACATGCAGACAATATATTCATATGCATAAAATTAATAAATATTTTAAAGACATTTGGTATATTTCCTCTAAATGTAGACAGTCAAGAAGTTTAATTTTTCTATTTCTCTGTTTTCAGAGAAAAACTTTTCAACCTATCTAATTTTATAAGTAAAATATTTCCACAATTTCAAACCAAGGTTTACTCAAAACAAGATAAAATTAAAGAACTCTAAATGCTATATCCAATATTCTATCCAATTCTCTAATCCCTTATTTCTTTTTTTTTAATCCCTTATTTCTTCATCTCCAAGATAACCACCTTTCATGTTATGCTATCTAATTTTAATAAATAAATTAGTACTTGTATGGGTAGGGTTGTGTGTGTGTGTGTGTGTGTGTGTGTGTGTGTGTGGTGAGGGAGGGAGAGTTCTCTTCAGTAAGTGATATATGACATGACAGTGACAATGTCTATTTTCCTTCCCTTGGAGACTAGTTCATCAAAGCATAAATATTCTTTATTTCTTTTTATAGCTGCATCATGTTCCATTGTGTATATTTCTATGGTTTGTTCAGCCAACAAAATGAACACTTGGATAATATCCAGCTTTTTCTATTACAAATGCTGATGAATGAATAACCTTGTTCCTATGTCTGCTCATATTTTTGCTCTCTACTGAGACTTGAAAATAAGACAAAGAAACTAGCTGAATGTTTTCAGCCTTTTATATTCAGAACATCCAACCATGTATTTCAACAGTGCAACACACTGTTCATGTTGATGGCTAAAGACTTTGAAATAATGAAACCCCAAGGCTGGGATAAAGACGTTTGTGAGCTGTCCTGGACAGGAAGATGGCTACCTCCAACAAGAAAGGAGTCCAAGAGGAGGAAGCTAGGAAGGGACGAGAGCACTTATATGTATTGAGTGTCTTTTCTGAAATATTTTTTGTTCACTCCATGTGGTTAGCTATATTCATCTCAGATTCAAAGGAGGAAACTGAGGTGAAGTCCCTGCTACTCTCGTGTGACAGTATTTGTTTATAGCCAAGTGCTAAGGTGTGTCTGTCTGACATGAAGCTCAATATCTTTCTAATACCCCTCCATTAATTTTTTTCCTTATTGCCAAATGGTTAAGAGTTCAGACTTTCAAGTCAACTTTGGGAATTAAGTTCAAATCCTGGCTTCATTCCCAAGTTGGTGCAACCATCATAATCAAGTGATTTAAGCACGTTTGCTTTCATTTTCTCATCTGTTGAAAAAAAGATTGAAAGTAATGTCTTCTAGTTTGGATTTCTGTTTTGATTAAAAGATTTAATATTTTATATTGTCTAAGACAAAGGCTGGCACATAGCAACTACCATCAAAGTGTTATTTATTTTTATTATTCCTATTTGTTGGGATAATAAATGCTGACAAGTATCCTCACTGTGTCAGACATCTCCCTTCATTCTAAGTGTCAGAGGCTGATGCTGCATTCACAAAACACCTTATTCAAGGTGGCTTAAATGCATATATTTATTTATTCACAGTTCTGGATGCTGGAAAACTTAATATCGAGATCCAGCAGGCTTGGTAGCTGACGAGGGATCACATTTTGGTCTGCAGAGAACTGCTTTGCTCTGTTTCAGATGGCTTTTATTCAGTGACACATAGAAAGAGGAAAAGCATGGTTACTAGTATCTCTGCTAGTGGGTGCAGGAATCTCATCACAAGAGTTCCACGGTCAAGACCTCATTGAACCCTAATAAATTTCTAAAGGTCCCATTACCAAATACATATCATCAAGAGTTAGGGTTCAAGATATGAACTTCAGGAGACGTTACGCATTCAGTCCAAAAGACTAAAGAATATATCACCCAGGTGAAAATCATCCTGAGTGCATGCTGCCTACAGACCAGTAGAGAACACAGGACATCAGCTAATCCTACACATGCCGACACAATCACGGGTGCAGATAGCTCCTGAAAGGCAGGTACACATCCCTGCAAGATCTGATCATACTCTGATCACCTGGCTTTGGACATGCGCCTCCAGGTGAGTAAGTGAGGCTCTGCTCCACTCATGAAGAGTCCCTGAGGACACTTCCCCCACCACCTTCCAGAGGTATGTACCTGACCCTGGGCCCCAGAAGCTGACCTGCTGCTTGGCTTTGTCTCCTGTGAACTGCAGCTGGAGTACACGGCCCGCCTGGACTTCCTGTGGCGCGTGCAGGCCAAAGAGGAGATCAACGAGATGAGGGAGCTGAGGGAACACAACGAAAACATGCTGCGCAATATCTTGCCCAGCCACGTGGCGCGTCACTTCCTGGAGAAAGACCGAGACAATGAGGTGAGCTCAGGCTGGTGCAGCCAGCACAGAAAGGGGTGATGCACAGCTGACCACATCAATCCCCAGCTCTGGGAAAACTCGGTTATCCTCCTGGAAACATAAGAACACAGACCATGCTGCTAGGTGGTTGAGGGAGACACGAGCTTGTCAGTTCTAATAAACGAACATATGGCTTCCCCTGGCCTCTAATTCCTCATCAATTACATGGAGATAAGATCCTCGTTAATTTGAATTTCAAATCCTCATATATATATATATATATATAATATATATAAAATGTTTGTGTATGCAACATTTGTAGGCATACACAGAGCACCCAGATTCAGTTCCCAGCACCCAAATGGTGGCTAAACTGCTTAAACTCAGTTCCAGGGATCCAACACCTTCTGACCTCCATGGCATTGCACAACATGGGTGTACTTACATACTTCACAAAACACTCATACACATATAATAAAGTAAATATACTTATACATTTAAATATTTTTTAATATATATATATATATATATATATATATATATTCCATTGGAGCAACAATAGAGAGAGAAAGAGATGTCCAAAAATTCCACTTCTAAATATCCCCCCAAATGATTTGAAGGAAGGTCTCAAAGAGATGTTCATACACTTAGAAGCCTTATTTACAATAGCCAAAAGGTAGATACATCCAAGTATACATAATACCTGGATAAAGAAAATGCCATATATACATCTGTGGAATATTATCCATCCATAAGAAGGGAATTCTGGCACATGCTTCAGCGTGGACAAAATTCATGTTAAGCAAGGTAAGCCAGCTACCAAAATCTTGCTGTGTGTGATTTCATTTAAATGAGGCATTGCAGATGTTAGATCCATAGACAGAGAGAATTATGATTGACAGGGTCTAGAGAGATGGAAGGAGGAGTTATTGTATCATGGAAACTCAGATTTGCAAGATGAAATAAGTTCTAAGGTAGAAGCAATGGTTGCTCAGCAGCCTGAATGTACGTAACGCCATTGAATTGTAACTAAATGACAAAGATGGTCAGTGGTATATGACATGTAATCATATATATATATATATATATATATTTACATAAATATGTGTGTATATATGCAACATGCATATATGTACATATGAGGACATCTATATTCTTACCACCTTGCCTCCGGTACAGTAAGTACTCACAAACTGTTCTTTCTTATTGCATCATGCCTTAAGGTCCACTTAGAAAAGGAGACGCAGAATTGTAAGATCAAGGTACTGGGAGGCTCATACCTACTCTGTAGATCCTTCCAGCTTCTGGTGACCTCAGTCTTCCTTGGTGTCACTAATCTGTGCCTGAATCCTCATGTGGCCCTTTTTATAAAGTCTCAAGCCATTAAACTAGGATTCACCCTATACCAGCATGCTCTCATTTTTAGTTCATTATATTTGCAAAGATACCACTTCCAAACACAGTCTAGTGCTCCAAATCAACATGAATCTGGTGAGATCATTCAGTCACTACAAAGATAGAAGGACAGAACCGAGTGATGTGTCTGGGAACCTGGCCAGAGCTTATCTGCCAGGCTCTTGTGGGCTATGGCAAAGCTTTGGAACACTTTTAGGTGGAATGTGTGGCTTGGGAAAATGTTAAGCATAAACTAATCAGTTAGCTACATAGATTAGAACACAGATCTGTAGTCTAGAAGATCAGAAACTGGGTCAGAGACCCCAAAATAGCTCAGATAAGACCCCAGTGGGAAGCCTGGGAGATGGTGGAGACAGAGAGGAGATGAGTTCCATCTGTGGGATGTGGAATTGAAGGACCCAATAATGAAGCTGATGTGAGAGACAAGAACTGAAAACCCTGAAGCAGCTGTGCTATCCTGTGGCCTCCAAGGGAAAGTTATTCAGGAGAGGACTGAATGGCACCTTCAAGTGTTGGAGCATGGGGGGAGACATAGCTTTGCTGTGGGAGACTCTGGACCTAGCACCATGGACAGAGGACATCATTGTCCCTTGCATTTGGAAGGAGCCTCACAAGGATAGAAACCTAAGGCTGCTTCATTCTCACAAGACTGTAAGTGCCACAAGGAAAAGGACCATGCTCTCCTTGGTCGTCACTTATGCTCACACCCGATCATCCACCCCTTGCTAAAGCATGCCGGTAGAACCAGCTGACCTTTCCCAGGGATGCTACAGAGACAACAAGAATTGTCTTAGAGGATAGACTAAAATAACCTTTCCAAGACTAGATTTGCACAATCAATTTCGTAAGGGCTGAAAAGCCTTAGAACAGAGTTACAAAGGCCAGCTCTTAGACAAACTTAAGCCAGTTGTCTAAGACAGAGACAACTGGTTGATTGTTTTTTTTTTTTTTTTTTCTTTTTAAAAAGAAGGGTTAATTTTTTTAATTTAATTTTTATTGATGGTTTATGCATTTCGTACATCATTTTCCAATTCAGATCAGGCATATTTCCCTTTCCCTTCCCCCCCACCCCCACACTCAGCTCAGGAAGAATGTGGCCACAAGGAGCAGGTTACACAGCCTTTTTTTTTTACAGCTGGCTTTTTATTATTTTTTTCATTAAAACATTTTTTATTGCTTCAATATATATATACATACATACATATATACATATTTTTTTTTTTTTGTGTGTGTGTATGCATGCATACTTATATCACCTGAATTGGAGGATCTTTCTTTTCGTTTTTTTTTTTTTTTTTTTTTTTTTTTTTTTTTTTTTGCTAAAAGATGTCATGTTTTCCTTAAGGAAGTGTTTGAAGGCTCCTCCCTGGAAAGCCCAAACAACCACCAATCCTGCCCCTGTGCTTCACAATGGGGTCCCTCCCTCCCATGGTCACTCAAATGAGGTCCAGCCAGCATGCATCCCTGCACTGGCCTCCATGACACAGCCTGGGTAGTCCAACAATGGCAGTCCACACTCTGAAGAGACTGAAATCCCAGCAGCCGCTTACTCCATTGGCTGGATATCTCAGCAGTCCCCATCTGGAATTGAAGGTTTGGAGGATTCTTGGAGAGACATGAGTCTTCAGTCCATATTGGAAGGTTAAAAAGCTGTGTCTCATGCCTTTGAAGAATGGCAAGAACAGTGGCAGCCACAGGGTAGATGCACTTGCCAGTTAGAATTGAAGAAAGGCCAAACAACAGTGCGCTATCTCTCTCTCTCTCTCTCTCTCTCTCTCTCTCTCTCTCTCTCTCTCTCTTTCTTTTTGTCTATTTACTAAGATCTCAAGTGTTACATCTGAAGTACCATTTCTCAGGCCTTACTGATTATTTATTTCTAGTTATACTTTCCTTTTGAATGCTTAAGGCCACACACTTAGCCCAGATTAACCAAGGTTTTTTGTTTTCTCAAGAGTCAGTCAGTTTTTTTTTTTTGAGGGGGGGAAGCCCGGGGGCGGGGGGGTCCCTGGCTCCTTTCAGCTTTTCATTTACCAGTTCTATCCACTCGAGGACAAAATCAAGTCTTGCTAGACCAGGCTTCCATTTTTGAAGTGTGAGCAGACTTTCCTCTTTATAGACTGAACACTGGCTGAAGTCCCATTAATGGATCTCCAAGACCTCCCTGCACAGGAAGACTGGTGACTCACATTTGCAAGACATTTCAAGTGATGCCCCCATGCATAGTCCCCTGAGACTTAGTCGACCTCTGAGGGCAAGGAACAAAGTTATCCCTTAGGTCCTCTGCCAAATTGTTATGGGCATTAAGTATGGTCATTAAGCACACGGAAAGGCTAATTTACACCAGCCTGATACATTACACCTGTACTAAAACTGTATCTTCAGAAAACAAACTGTGTTTTTTCCATATCATATTTTTTGATTCACACTTTCCATTTTAACTTTGTTACTCTAAAATATGTATACATGCCCACCATCCTATACCAAAAATCCATAGTCTATGCAGCCTTTTATAAGTACAACATCCAATCAGAGTTTAACACGACAGTTAAAGTTACCAATCAAAAGGAACCATGTGAAGCAAGCAAGCAATCACTCCTAGAATGACTCAGGGAAAATGGAACTTAATGATGTTTGAGAACGCTATCCTTGAGTTTTTATAATCCATTATTTCATTCCCCCCTGTTTTTGTGAGCCCTTCAAATCCTTGAAGGAAGTTCGAAAGAGCTGACTTCAGTAGGTATTTCTGAGATGGAATGATCTCTGCTAGGGAGGGGGTGTATTAGGTCCTTAGCACCATGAGTTTGATAGAATTTACCTGCTGGTTAATAGATCTGACAAGTGAGTTAAGGTTGCATGGGCCACAAGTCAGAACAACCAGAAGGATAAGTTTACTGGCAGATCCAGGAAGTCTTCAGCTCTCAGCTGAGAAAGAAACTGGCTCTTTCAGGGGTGGGTGGGGGGGTCTTGACCCTAAACTGCCTAGCCAATTTTTAGCTCCTATTTTTATCACATTACCCTCTGAGGAGGTTACCCCAATTGCTAAGAGGGAATCAGGGTACCGACGGCTCTGACTTCTTCCATGCTGAAAAGAGGCATAGGGGGTGGCAACTGGGGTACCACTGCTCAGTGGGTCTATCTAAATGACCCCCAAAAGTATAGCTATACGGAAAAAAAAAAAGTCCTTAACTGGCCCCTGTGAAGGAGAAGTGAAGGCAAGAGTAGTTAGGTTCATTTTTAGGCAGGGAACCAGGAGATGAACAGGACAAATTAAATGTCTAACTTAAAATTCCATTAGAATTTCCCAATGAGGAGTTCCAAAGCATCCATTTATTAGGTTTCTCCTTTTGTTCATTTGGCCATAGTGTCTGGACTCAGGATCCGCTTTCCTTGCATTTTGATAGTCATGTGTGAATTTCCTCTTAGTAGTTGTGAAAGACAGGAAATAAGCTGAGAAGGATTACCAAGCCCATCCAAACTGTCTTCTTCTGGACTGAATGCAGCTGGTTCAAGAAGGTAGAAACTAGCTCCTTTAAATTTGGAAAAAGATGGATCCCTTTCTTCTTCTGTAGCCTGCAGTAGGAGATACAGAGGCTCATGTGGTTTGGGGTGGGGCAGGACCCCAGGAGAATCTCTAAATTTTCCAGCAGAGCAGGGGTCAGGGTTGGTGGCAGCAGAGGACCCCTGAGCCAAAGGGGAGGAGGGACCAAGAGGACCATCCAAGGGGCCACCAACATTCCGGATCCTATAAAGTTCTGAGGGTGCAGTGCTTTACTTGTGCTTTTACTTGTTAATGAGGGTCTCCACTGATTACCCCCTCAAGGTCACCTCTAAATCTTAGTGGGACCTCCAAATGTTGTAAACTCACAGAAGAGAGACCACTCACTAAACCGTGTGTGGCGTTTTAAAGGAGGATTTAATTTAATTACTACACTGGGCCGACACTCAACTCGGGAGAAATGTGGCCTTATTGACATTTTTTAATTCATGGATATGCTGTCTTTGAGCTGGCACAGAATGGAGTCTCCAATTGGCCCATGTATACCCTGCCATTCATGTTACCTCTAAGACCCCCAGAGACATTTGAGTCTTCCTTGCCTTGTGGCCTCAGACACCATAACTAAGAGAGACCTGTGGGGTCCATTTCCCATCCAAGCCACGGAAGAAAAATGAGTGAAAGAAAAGCAAATGGGATCTGCAACTTGACTATCAATGACTGAAGCACTTGAGTCTGGGAGGGTCCATAGGTGGAGGCCAAAACTGTTAGGTTCGTATCGAGGGGAGACACAGCACAAAAGTCCACAGGACTCTACTAAAGATAACTGGGGTTTATTTTGGGTGTGGGATTGGCTGTGGGATTGGCCTACCTGACTTAACACAGGATGACCAGTGTTAACATGGGGCTGAATCAGGAATTTTAAACCCAGGCATACAAAGAAATGAGCATAGGAGGTAGTGGGTACAAGGAACTTGGGGCTAGGGTAGCAGGCCTGTGGCTGGCATCAGGAAGAGCATCTTGAGAGAACCTGGTGCCTTTCTCCTTGCCTCCGGGGAGCCATGATTGCAGGAGGTGGCGGCAACCTTTTCTCAGACTGCAGGAACACGGTCCAGGGTGATTATTTCTCAGTACTCTACTTCAGGTGGCTTTCTGGAATCCCCAACTTAAGTGAGCTACGACCTTACTAAAACCACCCATTCTTCTCAATAGATAGGTTTCTGTGGAATTGTGTTTGGGCCTAGTTTTCTCAAGGGCCCACGAGTCAGAGGCTTTGTTGCAGGAGTTGACAGTGCTAGGGCGGAGGGAATGTGGAGTGCATCAGTTGTAACCACCAGATGGAGAAGAGCAAGCATGAGACCCTCGCAGCATCAAGACAATGAGTGCCTGGAGAAAAGCAAAGGGAGGCTGACTTCCTCCCAAAAAGGAAAAAAGATCAACTGCAGATACGTAACACTTCAGGTCCATAGCCGGGGTCTGAATAGCACGATGGGAGCATTGGCCTTGCTTGTATTTGTAAGACCTTTCAGTAAAAAGTGCAATCAGAATTATCTGCCGTTTCATAAATGCTTACATAGTTCAAACTCAACTGCAGTTAGCCACTGAGCATGTTGCTGTTGCTTTAGAAAACTCTCCCATTCTATGAAATGCCACTTAGTGGACACCTACAGCATACCAGATACTGAGATAGGTGACTGATGAAAATCAGCTTTATCCCATTCACTCTAAGAGTTCTATCAGCCCCCATTACTGGGGGAGATATTGGGGTCTCAAGAGATTCACAGCAAGCCTCACATTCTTTAAGCAAGGCTCCACCTCAGAACCAGTCCCTCGCCACCCTTCCCCTTACATTTCAAACTCTCAGTTTCACAGTGTTACTCTAAGAGGCAAAAATACTTTTTGCTTCTCCTTTGGCTAATTATCTGCATTGGATCCAAACCTCTGAGTATGACTGTGGCACCTTTCAGTGTCATGGGCCACACCAGTACCCAGGCATCACCTTCTCCTGCCTCACCAGACCACCTTCCCGGACATTGCCCTGGGGTGGCGGCACACTCCTGGTTGACCACCACCTGGCCTAAGGTAGTCTCCTGGTGCATGGAGACAACAAATGAATTATGTGATCAACGTGGTCCTCACAATGTGGGAGGTGATTCCATAGGCCCTCGAAAGGAGGAGCAAGCAGCACAGGAACTTGTCACATGTAAGAGCCACCAAGGACACCTGGCTACAAACTCAGCCTCTTTCCTTTCTCAAATTTAACCCCTTAGAGAATGCCATGTGATCTGGTGGGGAAAGTCCAAACAGGCATGTACCATCTCTGCTGTCTACAACTGTGTGATTTGAAGCAAGTTAGATAAGCTCTGTGAGCCTCTGTTTCTTTATATGTAAAACATATAACTATATCCACACTGTAGGATTCCAGGTGCTGATCAGGCAAGGAAGAAGAGCACATTGAATGTCTTATATAGCCCCAAATGGTCAGAAGTACAGAAATGTGGTGTTGCGAGGTGCTTGCCAAGGGGCGAGAAGGCTCAAGGCCCTTAGTGTTTCACAAACATCAGAGGCCAGAGCAGAGTACCATAGGTACAAAAGGAGAAGTCTTAATGAACATTGAGCAAGCATCCCTCTCATTAATATCTCATGCTATGAGCTATTGGAAGGTGAGAATTATTACTCCCTATTTCATAAATACAGAATTCAAGGCTTGGGACAGGTGTGGTAGTAACACATGCTTTTCATCCCATCAGAGGCAGGTGTATCTCTGTGAGATCAAGGCCAACATTTTCTAGGTAGCACGTTCCAGGCCAGCTGGGGCTACAAAGAAATCCTGAAGGGAGGGAAGAATGGAGGGGAGAGAGAGAGAGAGAGAGAGAGAGAGAGAGAGAGAGAGAGAGAGAGAGAACAGAGACAGAGAAAGAGAGAGAAAGAGAAAGAATCTAAAGCTCAGCAAAGGGAAAGTCTTTGTTCAAGGTAATAAAGCTAATGAGTAGCACGCTCGAGTTCAGATCCAGGACTGTGCACTACTAAAGCCAAAATGTTTTTCCTCCTCCCTATAAGTGCATGCAAAGAAGTGAAATAGCATCAAATGATGACTCAAGCCATCCAAACACAGGGCGATGTGCAGAGCCTTGCCTTGTAAGTGTCCTGTCTAAGGCTAGTGGCTGAGCCTCCCACACAAAAGTTCTTGAAGCCTCTGATGTTCTTCTGAGCAGGAGTTAGCTACGATAATTTTGATAAATACGAGATACCTTTTTTTACATCTTCTCAATCTCAACCCTACCTCTTATCTACTTAGTCAGACCCATTCATTCAGCATGAATTCACTGAAGGCCAATTATGTGTCAGACATTCTTCTAGGTATTGATTAAGCAATACACAAGGCTGGAAAAGTCCTTGCTGTCAAGGAGCATTTATGGTCTTGAAAAGAAAGACAATAAAAAAAACTAAAGTTCATCAGTATCAATAGTATTCAATTCCATGAGGGCAGAAAAATCTAAATAATGAAATTGAAATGGTACCTTCCGTGGTGTCTTAGTCCATTTGTGCTGCTATGACAAAACACCTTGGGCTAGGACAATTATAAAGAACAAAACCATTATTTCTACTCAGTTTAGAGGCTGAGAAACCCCAAATCAAGGAACTGGCTGGCTTTGCAGCTGGTGAGATCCACTCTCTGCATACAAGATGATGCTTTGAATGCTGTATCATGCATGACAGAGAAGAAGAGAAAGAAAACACCATCAAGGCCTTTTACGAGGGTCTTAGTTCCACCACTGACCCCTTGATGACCTCATCACCTAAAGAAGCTCGTCCCTGACAGGATCACATTGGTAGATAAGCTTAAACATATGAATTTAGAACACACTTTCACACATCTGCGTGGTCATGGAAAGTCTCTCTGAGGTGGCATTCGAACAGAGACCTGACCATCATGAAAGAACATAAAGGCTAACGGTTCTCAGACATTCTTTCTCCCCTGGGTTCACTTGGTGTAAGAAGCACAGGACTTAAGACTGGACAATCCTGGGCAGACCACAGTGCTGAGAAAAGAGGAAAGTCTTCAAATCAGTGTGTGAGGTGGAAAGAAGGTCACACGCAAGTGTTCAGAATCTTCAACAAAGTCCAAACCTATACTTTCAACCCACAGAAGATGACAATAAACCCATTATAGCTTCTCTATATTAATCAAATTGTCCTTCCACAGTTTACAACATGTTTTTATCTTCTTTAAGCCCAGAATAGCAAGGAACAGATGGCACACTCAAAGTGGTTAATTAGAGCGAGTGGAATAAAGAAATCATCTCTAAAGGTGTGGGTAGTGGGATGGAGTTCTACCATAGGACTCTCCAAGTCCCTTCATCCTCTTCTCGCATACCCCTGGGGTAGGGTTAGGGCTGAGCTGCCCAATATCAATAACTTCCCATGCACAGAGTTGAGGATTGCTGATGGGGGTGCTAAGTACGAGATATGAGGGAGGGGAAGGACATCAAGGCTGAGATATTTATTCCCTTGGATATACAAGAGATCCCTGTGGCCTCCCACAAGCCTGCTCTCAAGACCAAGGCTCTGCTGGTTCCAATGTAACATCAACTTTGGACTATTCTCACTCCTCCTGAAAGGATCCTTTCTAAAGGGATGCCTGTGATGAGACGTAGCATCTGCAGAGCTACAACCAAAGATTTTGATAGGCCAGAGCTGTTCACCTTACTGCAGCCAGGAAACAGCAGAAAGCAGAGGAGTGGAAGACAAGTTCCATCTTTCAGGACACATTCAAGTGACACACTTCCTTCAACTAAGCCACTCCTACATTTTGTATTACAAATCTGTCAAGGTATTGATCTATTGCTCAAGTCAGGGCCCTCAGGATCCAGTCACTTCCAAAAGCCCATCAGCTAGCAACCAAACCTACAATACATGAGCTTGTTATAGGCATTGTTTTTTAATTTTATGTGTGAGCATTATGCCTGCAGATATTAAGTGCACCATGTCATGCAGCGCTCATGGAGACCAGAAGAGGGAATCAGATACCTTGGAACTGGAGTTATAGACAGTTGTTAGCTGCCATGTGGGTGCTGGAAACTGAATCCAGATCTTCTGCAAGAGCAACAGTCCTTTGAACCTCTGGACTATCTCTCCAGCCTTGGGGGTCTCATGGCTAAACTATAATATTCAATGATTATGAAAAGTTGTTTCTACTCAGGACCCCAAAGAGACAAAGGTACAGGCACTTCTGAGACCAATGGCAAAGCCACGACCGGCTGTGATGTGGAGAAATAAATGGTCAACTGGAGCAGACCATGGCAATGTGATGGGCAAAACAGCAGAAACCAGCACTCTACTTCCACAGCTGAAGGGATGAAGGACTGAGAACCCTCCTTACTGCTGAAGTCATGTGACCACATCTGTGGGGATCACATCCTCTCCTCTCATAGTCTCTCCTTGGCCTCCCAGGAAAGATCTCACTATAATGTCTTCCAGCTGTTTGAGAAATATCAGGGAGAGTGCTTCTACATCTTTCACATTTTATGTCATCTGATTGGAGAGGACATGAATAAAACAAGTCGCCATGATTGGGATATGAGTCACCAGTGGGGGTCACTGTGCTAGAGGCTCACGAGTCCCCAAATCTATGTTGTCTCCTCAGGAACTTTTTTGTGCCCAAGATGAATAAGATTTCTGCTCACATATGGAAGATCCAATAGTACGACCCCTCTTTCCTGCCCCTCATGAAGATGGAAACATACCATTCTCCTTGTTATGTGCCTGCAAGTGGGTGGGTAAATAGAGTCCAGGTCCAACTCCTGAAGATGAGCCAGAAGTTCCCATTTGGCCTCATATTTGTCCAACCCATGACCCTTTCAGAGCCTATGCTTGTGGATTATCTTCATGGACATCGTTCCATGATGCCCACTCTCTCCACCAGTTAACATCTCACAGAGAGGAGAGGTGAGGTATGAAGAGCAGAACACAGACACTCAATATCCATGTAAATTCCAGGTGTGTACAGTGATCTGTCTGTAATGCTGCGAGTGCTCAGAGGGAAGAGACAGGTAACCCCTGGGGCATGCTGACTAGCTTAACTGCCATACTGTTGAGCTCTAGGCTCATCTGAGAGACTCTGCCTCGATGAATAGAGTGGAGAGCAATCAGATCCAAAAAGACTCCTAGCATCAGCCCCCATTCTCTCCATTTATGTGCACTACATGTTTTGTTTGTTTGTTTTTTCACATAAATTTATTTTTATTTTTTAACAAATATAGACCCGTGTTCCTGCCCATTCCCCCACCCTGCCAGAGCTCATGCATTCTGTCAAACATGCTTTTCATCTCTTTCTCAGTCTTTCTCAATATCCTCCATGAGGAAGTTGACTGTTTTGAGCAGAAGTTCACTGTTTCAGTCAGTTCTTCGATGCAGTCCTTTCTGTTGTTGTCGTTATTGTTGTTTCCAATATGCATTACGCCCAACTGCTTTGGACAAAGGCTCAGGGGGCCCTACACAAAAAATACTTACAACTAGGTAATTGGCACTAGCATCCACAGATGAGGGATACCATTCGTCGTTTGTTTTTCTGGGACTGTGTTACTTCACTCAGCATGATGTCCTCTAGCTCCAGCCATTTTCCTGCAAAGCTCGTGATGTCGTCTTTCTTTACTGCTTCATAGAGCTCCATTGTGTAGATGTACTACATTTTCTCTATCCACTCGTCAGTTGAGGGGCATTTGGGTTGGTTCCAGCTCCTTGCTATTGTGAAGAGAGCTGCAATAGTCATGGCCGTGCATGTATCTCTGTGGTGGGGTGAGTCTTGAGGGTACATGCCCAGGAGTGGTATGGCTGGGTCGGTGGCAAGTTCATTCCAAGTCTTCCAAGAGTTCTCCACACTGCTTTCCACAGTGGCTGTACCAGTTTACATTCCCACCAGCAGTGGATGAGTGTTCCCTTTTCCCCACAACCTCTCCAGCACTTGGTATCATTTGTTTTCTTGATCCTAGCCACTCTTATTGGAGTAAGATGATATCTTAAAGTGGTTTTGATTTGCATTTCCTTAATGATTACTGATGTTGAACACTTCTTAAGGTGTTTCTCAGACATCTCTAATTCCTCACTTGTGAAGTCTCTGTTCAGTTCTTTGCTCCATCTATTGAGTGGGTCATTTGTTTTCTTTTTTCTTTGTTTTTTGAGTAGTTTATATATTCTGGAAATCAATGCTTTGTCAGATGTATCTGCAGTGAAGGTTTCCTCCCACCCTGTGGGATTTCTCTTCACTTCCTTGATTGTTTCCAAATCTGAGCACATACTATTTCAGCTATCTTATATTTGACAAGGGGGCCAAGAAGCCACAATGGAGAAAAGACAGCATCTTCAGCAAATGGTGTTGGCAAAACTGGATCACCACTTGTAGAAGAATAAAATTAAACCCCTACCTCTCGCCCTGTACCAAAGCGAACTCCAGATGGATCAAAAACCAACGTGAAACCCCAAACTCTGAAGGTGATAGAAGAAAAAGTTGGCAGCAGACTACAAGACATAGGCATAGGAAAAGTCTTCCTAAATCAGACAGAAGCTGCGCAATAATTAAGGTTGACAATTGACAAATGGGAACCTCATTAAACTCAAAAGCTTCTGTACATCAAAAGAAACAATCAAGGAAGTGCACTACATGTATGTGCACATGCACGTATGCACACTCACACAAACATGTCCACACTCTTGCAAACAGAAATACAAATGTTGTCTATGGCCATACCACCCTGAACGTGCCCAATATCATCAGCAATTCAAATGCACACACACTTGCAGTCATGCATACACACCACACAGACATAGAAACGTTGAAAAAAAAAAAAACAGAATGCTCTAAACGTTTGCAATTCTGGGAAATAAAGTCAAAGAGAAGGGTGTGGGAGAGGTTAGGAGTCATTAGAACTCAAATGGAAAGACACATTTAAGAAGCACCAGTGAGATGAAGAAGCTTGAAAAGGTAAAGTTGTGGGCTGGAGAGATAGCCTAGCGGTTAAGGGTACTGACTGCTCTTGCAGAGGACCCAGGTTCGATCCCCAGTGCCCACATAGTGGCTGAGAACTGTCTGTAACTCCAATTCCAGGAGAACTCCAGTTCCAGGGGAATCTGAGACCCTCTTCTGACCTCTGCAGCATTGCACGACACGGATGCACAAACCTGCATGCAGACAGTACATTCATACACATACAGAAATAAATAACATTTAAAAAAAGAAAAGGTAAAGTTGTTTGAAATGGGCAAAGTGTACAGCATAAGCATCTGCAGAGTGTGGGTCCATGGACAGGAATCATATTAAACTTTGCCCACCCAGGGCTCGGGAACCATTGCTGAAGAGGGTAAGAACCAGAGAAATAGGTGTATGACCATACGGAAACAGAATGTTACAGAGTCCTGGGACTTTGTTCGTATGAACTTAAAGCAATGGTGCCAGCATGCACAAGACCCACACAAACGCAAGCAGACAAAAACCCAGCACAGAGCTGGGGACATGGGCAGCAGGTCGCAACCTTAGGCAAAGAACTATTGGCAGCTGATTACTGCTAGATGAGGGAGAGTCTAACTTCCTTAAGAGAGAGAGAGACTCTACATAGGCTGACTAGACTTCAGTGGTTGAACTTGCGCTGAGGGATGTCTGTAACTTGACTCAATAGGCCTGAACATAAATGACAGAATGCATGGAATCTGGTGGGGGGAGGGGGCTAGAAGGGAATGCAGATGGGGGAGGGGACATAAAGATGATTAAGAACAATGTAAGAGAAAGAAAGAAAAAATAAGCACCAGTGAAGGGTTGGAGAGATGACTCAGTGGTTTAGAGTTGCAGAGGACCCAGGTTTGGTTTCCAGCACCCACATGGGGCTAACAACCTCTCATAACTCCAGTTCCAGGGGATCTGATGCCCTCTTGTAAACTCCACAGGCATTTCAGGACATGGGTGCACTTATATACATGCAGGCAATATACTCATATGCATAAAATAAACATAATAAATTAAATATTTTGATGAATAAGCACCAGAAGGTAGCCATTTTATGTAAAGGAGGCATTTCCAGTGCAGGGAATAAATAGAAGTGGACTAGGTAATTATAGGATACAGTTCAAAGAGTAATATTTTCTCTTTTCTCTGTATTTTTTTTTTCTTTTCGAGACACGGTCTCCCTGTAGCCCCAGCTGTCCTGGAACTCTCTCTGTAGACCAGGCTGGCCTTGAACTCACAAAGATCCTCCTGCCTCTGTCTCCCAAGTGCTAGGATTAAAGGTGTGCGCCACCATGCCCGGCTCTTTTCTCTGTATTTTTAAACAGAAAATAGAAATATAGGTATTATGGGCTGAATTATACATACTCAGTATTCATGTGTAAAGTTTAACCCCAAGGACCTCAGTACAGACATATGGAGAGAAATTAATTATGTTAAAATGAGGTCGTTAAGGTGAGACTTGCTTCAGTCTCACTGGCAGATTAGAGCCTAGAGTGAAGAGCAGAGAGGCCTCTGAGGGGCCTTGATCTCAGGCCCCCAGCCTTCATAATTGTGAGAACAAAATTTCTTTTCTTTAAGCCACTTTGTGATAGCAGCATCACAATCTAATACCATGGGTAAGTGATTAATCCACTTCTTTCTTCCTCCAACCCAACTCCACTGGGCCCAGCCAGTCACCAGCTACCTGAGTCCCTTTGCATGAAATCTCTAGGCTGATCATGAATCAGTGACATCACCCTTCTCAGACCTAGGACATGACAGATGAAGCAACTGGAGACAGTAGAGTAAGGAAACCTGGGACCCCTCTAGCCTTGTGTCTTCCATTATAGCTGTGTGACCCTTATCTCCCGTGTCTCATTTTGCTCATCTGTGAAGTGGGAATGATAATGAAGCAACTTCACTGGATTGTCACCAACCCCTGAGTTCATGAGGAAGCACTTTTTAAGCTTTAATGTTTCCTACAAAGACCACAAAGTTGTTCATTCAGTTCTGAGTGTTTTCATTATAACAGACCCTATATAGGGCATGTATTGCACTGAAAGCATCCAGAAATACTAAGTGCACTTAATACACTAAGATGAATGGCATGTGGTCTTTGCTGTCTTGCGATGCACATACGAAGGTCGGCTGGATATGGGAAATCGACGCAGGGGCAAGGGGTGTGCTACAGAGCTGCTCGTTATGACACTGCAGCACTGAGGAGGCTGAAAGGCATGCAAACACTCTCTACATAGTTAGTGAAGACAGAAAACAAGAATTTGCCTGGTTAAGTTATCTGACCTCAAGGCTAGAAGGATAGTTCTCATCAAGGGACAGGCAGTAGAAATAAATGTATTTAAGTGGTGAAATAGCAGTGTTTGTCTCTTTGGGTTCTTCTAAAGTAAAAAGCCAGGATTTCAGAGGCCAGAGTTTCACTGAAGAAAGTCCTAGGAAATAGACAAAGGAAGACAGAGAAGACAAATAATAAATGATATATTACCTAGGTAGACCAGTGGGCAGCTGGAGTTTAATCTGATAAAGGATTAGACTCTCAAGGTTACCTGACTCCAGGAGTGAAGGAAATGGGTATAAACACCACTCCCATGGGCCCTTTGTGGGGAACTGTATACCTTAGTGACATTGATTTTCTGCTTCTTCAAAGCTACTCCTCCTATGGGTAAAGTGCCCTCTAGTGGCCACAGGAAAACCACAGGGAACCACAAATGCTGATGGCTGGGTAGGGCAGAACTGCAGAGTGCCTGTAACATCTGTTACAGCACAGACACAAGTAGAAAAGGAGGCTACCGGTGTAGCTTGGTGAACAGTGATTGCTGACCACGTGCAAGGTCTGAGTTTGATCCAAGTGCCTTAAAAAAGAGAAATGTCTCTGTGTTTTAGGAACCAAAGATCCAGTTTGGGAAATTGTAGGCACTGAGGTTGGAAATGTAGGTAGAGTCAAGCCCATGCTGCAGTGTTGAAGCTTTTTCCTGAGGGCAGCTGTGGGCCATTGGAAGGCCTTAAGAATGGGAGTAGATAGAGAAAATGTGGTACATCTACATGTTGGGGTTCTATGCAGCGGGAAAGAAAGATGACACCATGAGATTTGCAGGCAAATGGCTGGAGCTAGAAGATATCATGCTGAGTGAAGTAACAGTCCCAGAAAAACAACGATGAATGGTATTCCTCATCTGTAGATGGTAGCACCAATTACCTAATTGTATGGCAAACTGAGCAAAGTCAATGTGTTCTGAAAACAACTGTACTCTTATATTGTGAATCCCTTAAAAATACTAAACAAATAAAAAAAAAAACCACAAAAAGAAAAAAAAAAGAATGGGGGAAGCCATCTCTACTAGCTAGCTTTTAGAGTGTGGAAGGCGCTTTGCATGCTACTGAAAGGGAAAAAACATATTCGTTAACCTTTCCCAGTTGTAAACCCTGTGAACTACAGCTGGCCTAGCAAGATATGCCCACCAGTACAATAGTGGCAGGAATATTATGGGAGTAACCAGCCACTGTCTTAAGGTCTACTTTATAGGATGGACTCCATAATAGGCATTGATATCAGGCTTAAGAATGTGAAGCTAGGGCTGGAGAGATGGCCTAGCGGTTAAGAGCGCCGACTGCTCTTGCAGAGGACCCGGGTTTGAACCCCAGCACCCACATGGCAGCTGAGAACCGTCTGTAACTCCAATTCCAGTAGAACTCCAGTTCCAGGGGAATCCAGGACCCTCTTCTGATCTCCGCAGCATTGCCTGAAATGGGTGCACAAACCTACATGCAGACAATACATTCACACACATAAATAAATAAATAAATAAAATTAAAATAAAAAAAAGAATGTGAAGCTAGACAAGTTACAGGGCATAAGAGAGAGCCTAATATTAGTTCCTTCCTTAATAGTTATAGTATTGAACTGACTTATTATTTTACCCATAGATGAATGCACCTCTCTTCTCTCACCAGAGAAGTTTCCTCATGCAGCAGGTGGTGATTAACACAGAAATCCACAGCTGGCCAGTGTGCAGAGAACAAGAGGCTGCAGAGTGCTTATCTCTTTATCAAACTTCTCCCTCCTAGGACTCAGAGATTGTTACGGAAGAGAGGGTGGAAAGATTGTAAGAGCCAGGGGTAGTGGATGACCACAAGAAAAGCGAGTTTTCCTGACTTCTGGGCAGTTACTCACATGAACTCACAACAATGATCACAGTATGGTAACAGCATGCACAAGTCCCACACGAGCTCAAACCAGACAAAATCCTTCCATTGACCTGGGGAAGTGGGTTGCAGGAACTGCAACCCAAACTAAGGAACTTTGGGCAACCTATGCCTGCTGGGAGAGGAGAGACAGTCTCTTTCAAAGATGGGACTCTTGGTAGGTTAACCAGGCTCCAGTGGGTGGGTCCACACTGAAGGACATTTTGGGATGCAAATTGGACTCCATGGGCTTTATTATATGTAATACAGTACATTAAATTGGGTGGAGGCAGAAAGGGGAGATGTGGGTAGAGATATACCAGCAAACTATATTGTGTGAAAATTGCAAAAATTCAGCGAAAATATTTTTTAAAAAGAATGGAAGATACAAGGTCAATATGGTATCCTTTTTTTTTTTTTAGTGTTTTTTTTTTATGTGTATAAATGTACTGTCTGCATGCAGGTTTGTGCACCCGTGTCGTGCAATGCCTCGGAGGTCAGAAGAGGGTGTCGGATTCCCCTGGAATTGGAGTTCTCCTGGAATTGGAGTTGCAGATGATTCTCAGCTGCCATATGGGTGCTGGGGATCGAACCCAGGTCCTCTGCAAGAGCAGTCAGTGCTCTCAACTGCTAGGCCATCTCTCCAGCCCCAATACGGTATCCTTTAAAAACTCACTCTGGGTAGCATGTGGAGAATGGTTCTGAACAGAACCAGGCTGGAGGCCACCGAGTAGGAGGCCTTCCTAGTAGCGGCCAAGCAAAGATCTGGAAGGAGCCTGGTTTTTAATAGGTTCTTATGAGCCTGGAGAGATGGCTCAGTGGGCTAAGAGCTTTGGCTGCTCCTACAGAGAGCCAGGATTTGAATTTCAGCTCCCATACGGCAGCCAACAACCATCTGTAACTCCAGCTCCAGAGGATCAGATGCCTCGTTCAGCCTTCGGAGGCTGCACGACAAGGGTGCACTTACATATGTGGAAGCGTAACACTCGGACACATAAAATAAAATGAATAAATGAAGTTGAAACAGGTTCTTTTTACTGATACTCTCTAACTTTGATGATTGGAAATCCAGTGTTTCCAGTAGTTAAGAGAATGAAGGAGTAGGTGCATATTCTCTCAGCACATAGAATGAAGGGGTAGGTGCAGATTCTCTAAGCACATAGAATGAAGGAGTAGGTGCAGATTCTCTCAGCACATAGAATGAAGGGGTAGGTGCAGATTCTTTAAGCACATAGAATGAAGGAGTAGGTGCAGATTCTCTCAGCACATAGAGTGAAGGAGTGGGTGCAGATTCTCTAAGCACATAGAATGAAGGAGTAGGTGCAGATTCTCTAAGCACATAGAATGAAGGAGTAGGTGCAGATTTTCTCAGCACATAGAATGAAGGAGTAGATGCAGATTCTCTAAGCACAAAGAATGAAGGAGTAGGTGCAGATTCTCTAAGCATATAGAATGAAGGGGTAGGTACAGATTCTCTAGGCACATAGAATGAAGGAGTGGGTGCAGATTCTCTAAGCATATAGAATGAAGGGGTAGGTACAGATTCTCTAGGCACATAGAATGAAGGAGTGGGTGCAGATTCTCTAAGCACATAGAATGAAGGGGTAGGTACAGATTCTCTAGGCACATAGAATGAAGGAGTGGGTGCAGATTCTCTAAGCACATAGAATGAAGGAGTAGGTGCAGGTTCTCTAAGCACATAGAATGAAGGGGTAGGTGCAGATTCTCTAAGCACATAGAATGAAGGGGTGGTGCAGATTCTCTAAGCACATAGAATGAAGGGGTGGGTGCAGATTCTCTCAGCACATAGAATGAAGGGGTAGGTGCAGATTCTCTCAGCACATAGAATGAAGGAGTAGGTGTAGATTCTCTAAGCACATAGAATGAAGGAGTGCGTGCAGATTCTCTAAGCACATAGAATGGGATGGGAAGAGCACGAACGATGGAGGCCAAAAGCCCAAGCACTAACCTGGAAGTGGAAACTTGGAAACTGTGGAGAGCTAAACATGAATGAGATAGGTAAGCTGAGGACGTCAAGTGTAGCCCATTCAGAGGGTCATGGGCAGAACGCTCAAAATGGGAGGAAAGTTTTAAAGAAGAAATCCTCGAGGGGCCAAGCATAAGAAAACAAGCTATTTCACTGAAGTGTGGAAAGTCAAGACTCAAGATCCCAAGTGACCAACGTGCCAAGCTGCAGAGATGCCCTGTGAGATAGAAGGTGGCATGTGTGCCCTGGTTTGTCTATGTTAGATGGCTGACCCTCCATTTATTTCATTCTAACTTAGGAAGTAAAAAGAAACAGATGCAGGAAAAACTAGCTTGGGCATGTTGGAAGGCAGGGCAAAGAGGAATTGGTTGATAGACATAGGTGTCTGCAGTATTGGGAGTAGGCTATTTTTCTCTTAGAATAAGAGAGATGCTGGGGGGCAGGCAAAAGAGGACAATGCCATAGTTGGTTTGGGATGCCTACTTGACACACTTAGGAAGAAGCAACCTCGGTGGGGGAATTTCCTCTATGGGATTGGCCTGTGTGCATGCATGTCTGTTAGCCATTTTCTTGATTGTTGAGTGATATGAGAGGGCCCAGCATACTGTGAGTGGTGCCACCCCTGAGCATGTGGGCCTGGGTTACATAAAGAGGCAGGCCGAGTACAAGCCACAGAAAGCAAGCCAGTAAGCAGAGTTCTCCATGCTCTCTGAGTTAGTTCCTGCCTCCAGGTTCCTGCCTTGAGGTCCCGCCTTGGCTTCCCTTTCTGATGGACTGTGAACTGTGAGCCAAGTAAATCCTTTCTTTCCAGATTGCTTTGGGTCAGTGTTTTGTCACAGTAATAGAAACCGAACCAAGGCAGACAGGAATAAGAAATAAAAATAAAAAAGGATTGCCATTGGGCTACACTGTTGAGGAAATTAAGGGGCCCAAGAGCTCAGGTAGAAGCATTGACTATCAATAGAAGAGACAAAAACACATGATTGTAGTTGAAGCAAAAATAATGGAAATTATTGTGACTATAGATTCATGCATGAGGACTAAAGTGGGGGAGGTTACCACCCGGAAACAGCCTTTTTGGTGACGTAGGAGGAAAGATCATCTACTGACAGGAATGGAGTAGAGGGTTAAAGGTGAGTTGTGGGAGACTGGACCCGTCACTGAGAGCAGAAAAAGAACTGGCCAGGGACAAGTCACAGGTATTCAGAGGGGAGGACCTGGCTCAGGTTGGAGATAACCTACATTTTTATGATCCTAAGGCATGGCAATTCTGTGATAATGGTGCAATGGATGGAACTTCTGTGTCCTTCCAAAATTTCTGAAGTATATGTTTCTAAGGAAACCCTGAGTGACCTATTTCCTCCAACCACATCCCACCTTCTGCTCCTCGCGACCTCCCCATAATGCTGCCTTATCACACATCCATGGAGGGACTGAGCCCAGAGGACAGAGGCCCCAGATCCAGCCACCTCTCGGTGGTTAGATCTGCCAGCCAGAGGCCAAATCTTCAACACATGAAGCTGTTGAAAGCTCCCTTGTGTCTAAACCCTGACAGTGGTATACTGTCCTTGCTTCTGCCATGTGTGGACCCAGCCAGAAAGTGCCAACTTTGAACCAAACACGAAATCTTTCAGTCACTTTCCAGCCTCCAGAACATGAGAAATAAATTTGTGGTTGATAACTTAACATATTTTGTTATAGCAGCTTGAAGGGACTAAGACTGCTGACATAATGGTGTCTGACCTGTTTTGGCTTCTCCCTGAATACCTGTGCCTGATGCCCACATCCATGGGTGCAGGTTGAATCATGCAGAACCACCTCTGATGATTGTGTCTGCCTTCCCCTCTACCCAGGAGCTGTATTCTCAGTCCTATGATGCTGTTGGGGTGATGTTCGCCTCCATCCCAGGATTTGCAGACTTTTACTCTCAGACTGAAATGAACAACCAGGGAGTGGAATGTCTGCGCTTGTTGAATGAGATCATCGCTGACTTTGACGAGGTAAATCTAAGCCTTGGAAATTCACAAATGTAAATGAACATCACTGTCTTCATAGCACTGTGTTATTGATTAGAAGGTGATGTTTTAGCATGTACTGAACTATGGGAGGTATTGTAAACACAAGCATGTATCATATGATTTAATTGTAGCAATTATAATGTTCACCTGAATAAATTGATATATGTATATATTATAGAATAGTTAGATCAAGCCAATTAACATTTCTTTACCTTACATTTTTCCCTTTGTTGTGGTAAAAACATCTAAAACCTACTTGGAAATGTACAGGATTAATTCTAGTCACTGTAGTGTGCAGTAGATCTCCAGAACCCTAGTCCTCTGTCTACTTGAAGCATCCCATCCCATGTTCCCACCCCATTCCTATGCCCTAATAATTCTCATTCAACTCTCTGCTTATAAGTTGACACTTTCAAATTCCCTATGTTAAATCACACAATAGGGTCAAAGGAAATGAAACACAATCACTTCTTGCCTCTTGTATCCCCATCATTGAGTCTGGAGTCCATAAATGTCTTTTACACAAGGACGTCAGGCTGATGCACAGTACACAGGGCCTTGTAAGATAGGAAGAAGAATTCCATGGAGACAGCACCTTTAAATCCCATCTTCCAGGCTAGGCTACCAACTCATGGAGAGTTTCTACTGCCTGCTACTGATTCTACCACATTTAGGGAAACAGCATTGGATCTGGAATATAACACCTAACACATGTGAGGTCCTGGATTTAAACCCCATCACCAGGAAGAGAGAGAGAGAGAGAGAGAGAGAGAGAGAGAGAGAGAGAGAGAGAGAGAGAGAGAGATCCGAGACTGCTTAATTTAAGAGAAGAGGCCCCTAAGAAGCCCCTTAAAAAATTAAAAAATAAATAACATAAAAAATAAAAAAAAATCCCCTTTAACTTACCACTACAGAGGACAAAAGTCCAAGATCAGGGGGCCTCATCTTTTTCTTTTAATTTTTTGAGACATTCATACATCAGCACTGTGTTTACATGATTCCTACCTCTCCAACTCTTCCTACATCCCCCACTTCCTCTCAATTTCATGACCTCTTCTTTATTATTGTTACACACACACACACACACACACACACACACACACACACACACACGGGCCAGAGAGAGAGGAGGGAGGAGTTGGTCTCATCTTTTGAGAGCTCATGCTGTTTCAAACATAGGAGAAAGTTATCAGAGACGCTGGCTCAAGTGAAAGAAGCAAAAGGTAAAAACAGACCTGCCTATGACTCACTGTTACAGTCACTAATCTATTCCCACGGGGAGTGCTTTAATCTCTGTGAAGGCCCCCATTGTCTCTCAGCAAAGTTGCATTGGAGAACAAATTTCAACATACATTTTGGAGGGGACAAACAATACTCAAACCATAGTAGAACCATGTAACACATGATTGCTTAGTATTTTATAAAGAAATTAATTATTGAGGAAGCTGAAAGTGGTTGAAAAATAATAAGGTGAAGGCAGATAACTAGAACCCACAACACACCTTCAAACAAAAACTACAAATATAGCCGGGCATGGTGGTGCACACCTTTAATCCTAGCACTCGGGAGGCAGAGGCAGGTGGATCTTTGTAAGCTCAAGGCCAGCCTGGTCTACAAAGTGAGTTCCAGGACAGCTGGGGCTACAAGGTGACCCTGTCTCAAAAACACCAAAAAAAAAAAAAAAAAAAAACTTACAAATATCTCATTAAAATTATCTAGCTAAAGGTTGAGAGATCTGACACCTCAGATTTTGTTGTGTTCTAAAAAACACATTACATCTCACCCCCCAAAAGTGTTCACAGTATATTTTCAGATTACAAGAAAGCACATTTGAAATAAATTCCCATCTCAGTACACCAAATTTTGGAATAGCCTGGAGTCTTCCAGAAGCAGAGGAAGAAGCCAACACCTCTAATAGTAGAAACTGGTGTTTGCAGAGGAACCCTGAAGACAAGGGAGATGGTCCAGGAGGCTGTCTGCTTTAGAACATGGACTTCACATCAGTGAAGGAGGATGGATAAGAAAAGGGGGAGGAAGAGAAAGGGCTAGGGCAAAGAGGAAGAGAGGAAGAAGAGGGGCAAAGATAAGAAGAAGAAAGAAGGAAAGCAGGAGAGAGAGAAAAGAGTTAGAATGAGAAAGGAGCTGACGTCAAGCACGCTTAACCTTCTCTTGTGTGCTGGGATCACCCGAATGCACCTCCCTTTATTAACTCAACATAGGCATCTAGTTTCTTCCTGGCTGAGCTAAGTTTAATAGTGACACTGCTCTTCTTGGTGATATAGTTATCATAGCAACCTGAGATTCTGAAAAATTCTTCCTTGGCATAGAGAAAAGCTGAACATTCTTCAAGACTGTTTTCAATAACTTCATATCAGAGTTACCCATTCCATAGTCCTATTCCTCCATAAAGGGGTAAAAAAGAGTCCCCGTTTGTAATCTCATAATGAAAATGGATGATTAAGGAGTCCATTAGGCATCCAGATACTCTTAGCAATAAAGTATGTAAATTTTCTACGAGGAGATTAAATAAAATTAAGTCTCTTGATCCCTCCAAATTAGCTTCTGAGGAGGGCAGCTTCGTACTGTCTAACAGTGGCCAGGAGCCAATTTTAGAGAATATAAAACACCACATCTGATCAGCCAGAGTCAAAAGAAACCAGGAAAATTCAGTAGTGTGAAGGCAGGGGGAGAGTGACAGCCAAAGACATCCTGAAGATCCTCAAGTGAGAGCATTCGCAGCTGAGGGACTGCTGAAGGCCAAATGTATTGGTGCTGTCAGAGCAAGCGTCGGACACCTGAGGCCACAATTGAGCACACCTGAGCACAATCCGCAGAATCTCAATGCAGTTAGAGAGTAGATCAAGTTACACCAAGAAAAGCACACACATACACACACGTAACATGCCCACATATATACATAATACATACACATGACGCACATGTGTAACATGCTCACATATATACATAATAAACACATACACATGACATACACAAATACACATACACACTCATACCACACACATGCATATGTATTCACATAGACACAGATGCACGTATAAACATATACACACATAAATCTGTGCATACACATATGCTCACATACTCACACATACCTACACATACATACTCATGAATACACTCAATTACATAATAGCAATTCAAGTCCCAAAAGTACTGCTGTGTCCCCAGGGTCCCAGCAGTACTTTTAGCAAGAATTTTCTGCATTTCCTTAGCTCTTGATTTCATTTTGTTGTTGTTGTTCTTTTTGAGACAGGGTCTCACTGTAGACCCAGCTGTCCTGGAACTCACTCTGTAGACCAGGCTGGCCTGGAACTCACAAAGATCTGCCTGCCTCTGCCTCCCAAGTACTAGGATTAAAGGCGTGCACCACCACGCCTGGCTTTGATTTCATTTTTAAAAAAGATGAAGTTAGCACAATAATTTCCTAAAAATCCGCCTTGTCTACTCTATCTGTCCTAAGATAACAGACATTCAATTTCTATCTACTGAAGGAAAGAGTTAAACGAATGAGTTAACTGTCCATCAGGCAAATCAGTCTCTTCCTTTAACTAAAACAGCTTTCCAAACATGTGTGCATGCATGCCAGAATCACCAGGAGGTTTGTTCTACCACACCTCGAATTTGAGCTAGATATGGGGAGGGCTACGGCTTTGGACCTCTGGAAGTGCTACTGGACCACGCTTTGGAAATCTCTGCACTAAAACAAGGTAGCCGAACAGCGAAGCATGGCACTTGAGTTCCCCATCAGGGTTGACACTCTAGCCCTGATTCCTCTCAGTGGCTCCATTAACAAGGTAGCCGAACAGCGAAGCGTGGCACTGGAGTTCCGCATCAGGGTTGACACTCTACCCCTGATTCCTTTCAGTGGCTCCATTTCCTCTTCCATTAAACAGTTACTGGCTAAGACAACAAGCCACAATATAGCTACTAGGTGAACTTTCTTCATTTTTTTCTTTATTTTTGAGAATTTCACACATGTATACAATGAAATATGATTGTATTTACTGCCATTTTCCTCCCTCTAACTCCCCTGTCCCCCAAACATTCCCCCCAACTTCATGTCTTTTTTTTTTTTTTGATAACCTAGTAAGCCCAGTCAGTGTTGTCCATATGTGCATAAGTGTGGGGCCGTCCACTGGAGCGTGGGGAAGCTGCCAATGGCCCCACCCTCAAAAAACAGTGAGTCTCGCTCCCCCAGGGATTTTGGCTGCCTTGATCTTGTATAGGTCTTGTGTAGGTAAGCACACATATACACATACACACATATACACGTAAACATGAATATTCTCATTTACCTAGCAATGCTGTGAGTTCATGACCGCGACAGCCATGTCATGTCCAAAAGACAGTACCACAGAGTGCTCCACCCCATCCTCCAGCATGTACATTACTTTCCTCCTCCTTTTCCTCAATGCTCCCTGAGCCTTGGTGGAGGGGGATTAATATAGATGTCCAGTTAGGGCTGAGCACTGAATCTCTCATTCTCAACACTTTGATTAGCACACCTCGATTGATTGCTGTCCTCTACAAAAAGATTATCTAAGACTGAGAGCATTCCAGATCTATGGGTATAAACAAAAATATTTAAAATATAATGTGAAAGGCTGGAAAGATGGCTCAGTGGTTAAGAGCACCAGATGCTCTTGCAGAGGACTCAGGTTTGATTCCCAGCACCCACATGGTGGCTAACAACCATCCATAACTCTAGTTCCAGGGGATCCAACACCCTCTCCTGACCTCCATGGACATTGCACAACACGAGTGTACTTACATATATGCAGGCAATACATATGCATAAAATAAAAATAACATAAATAAAAATAAATATAATTTGACAACATGATCATTTAACAAGATAATGATAACAAGTTCTACCCCAGGGCCCGTAACCTCCCTAGGCCATGAGCTTTTTGGGCAGGATTACAGTAGCAGGCAGGGATTTCCCTCATGTGGGGAAGACCTCAAATACATATCATAAGACAGTTAGTGCCCCTAACAGCCATGCCAGGGTGGCACCAGTAGCCACGTCTTCTCTGACGAGTCAGTATTGTAACACATGGGGTCAAGTGCTGGGTAAGACCACTGGTGTCTCCCCCAGAAGTCTGCACAGCACCTTCCGGTACTATGAAAGCTAGAGGGCAGGGAGGCCATTTACTGGTCCATTTGAGATTGTCTTCTCTATGTCCTGCAACCAAAGTCTGTGTTGTCTTCAGAAATCTTACCAACTAGTATCGTGGGTAGCCAAGGGTGGTGGCAAGAGCCTATATTGTTCTAGAGTCCTTGGGGGCTTCCCTGACCAATAACTCACAAAGGGTTAGCCCATGCCTTGTATTGCGATTTTTATTTCATAAACTAGGTAAAGTTTTAGTGAAAGGCTACACAAATATCACCTATGTCCCTAATGAAAATGAACAATCATTGCATGCCAGACTGGAGATGCAACAAAACATGCTGCTTTGTTCCCAGCCTCAAAAATACTCCAGTTCTCCTGGGATGCCAAACATTGGTCATTCACCATAAATAATCAGTGATAGATGAGGAAGGACTGAGGGTGTGAGGCAGGCGCATTCCAAGGAAAGGCAGAGGAGAGGTGCACACTTCAAGCCTCTCAAGAAGTCATTCACTTCAAGGTCAACCAGCCTACATGTGCGTTCACAGCTTAGCAACCTCTGGGACTTAGAAATTCTTTGTGCTTGTGCAAGGACAATATGAAATGAGTGCAGGGGACAGAACAGCAAATCCTCTGATTCAGAATTAGCCTTAACTTTTCTGCCTGCTTTGCCTCTTGCCTCCTGGCCTCTGTCAAACACAAGCAGGACACCCATGTACTCTTGGAGTCACAACATGCACGCAAACACCATGCATAACTGCAGAATCTCTAGAGAGTAGAGGCTGCCGAGTAGATCAAGTTAGACCAGAAACAGAAACGGGCCAGCATTCAGGAGCCAAAGGCAGATGGACCTCTGAGACTGAGGCCAGCCTGGTCTACATGGTGAGTTCCAGGCCGGCTGGGTCTATAAGGAGACCCTGTCTCAGAAAAAGAAACAGAAACGGTTGAGAAAAAGTTTCCTTGGCTGTGAATCAAGCTACACATACACACACATACATATACACACATACATATACCTCCCCCCACACACATACATGTACATACATGCAGAACACACACATGCAACAGATACATGCATATAACAAATATTGCCATACTCACACAAATGCACACAGCTAGACATGTCTGCACATACTATCTACTGTGTCCACTTTTGTGCATACATATACACCCAAGCACCATAATTCAAAGGGCTGTTGAGATGGTTCAGCAGGTAAAGGCACTTGCTACCAAGTCTGACAACCTAAGTTCAGTCCTGGGTCACATAGAGTAGGAGAGAAAGAATTCCTACAAGTTGTCCTCTAACCTCCATAAGCATACACAAACACACACACACACACACACACACACACACACACAATAAGTAAATAAATATGGAAAATATTTTAATTTTAAAAACACATAGGGAAAAAAATAAAAACACATAGGGACACTGACAGCCCAAAACACCCATCTACATAGGCACACATACATACAAATTCACTCTATACTAGCAGCCATTATTAGAAGCTTTTTCTCAGAAAGGCCACAACACACTAAGCACTGAAATCCTGTCACCAACACAATCTCAATATATCCATCCATCTTCATCGCTAAAATGTAGAGCTACACTCATTTACTTTCCCCCACAGCAAACAGACGACCTTTCTAAAAGTCAAGCCAACCTAGACTCCGCCTGCTCACGCCCTCAGTGCTCCCATTGCTGTAGGCATGAGAGCTCTGTCCCTCAAGCTTCCTGTGTGCTCTGCAGGGCCGCACATGCTGTGTTCCCAACTGTCTCCAGCTCCCCTCCTTCAGCTCCCAGCTTGCTTTACCACAGGTCAACCTTCATAATTCTCTGAACCTATCCTATGTCTGCACTTGGGCTTTATCTCTGCTGTCCCCTGCACCTGGAGACTCCTTCATCCTTTCTGTGTCCTCCCACACAGCCTCCCAATCACACACAGAGACTCATTCACTTCTTGGAAACCTTCAAACTTTAGAACGAAACTAGAATATTTGCTCAAGAACACCTTGCCTGACTCTCCAAGTAGATGCAATTGGCCCATTTCCTAGCCTTACACCCTGCACATTTCCATCATAAACTTGATTAAATTTGAGCTAGGGCATGTTTCCTGTGATATTTTTTAACATCTGAGCTTCTGACTTAGCCTATTCGATCTGTGATGGCTGGGACCTCATGCATATTATTCATCCAACATATCTGAGCTCAAGAAATAGCAGCTTAATGTCCTATTGTGGCTGTAATGAATCTTAGTGTCTTGAAACAAGAGAAATGTGCTCTTAGAGTTTGAGATCAAGAGTCCAAAGTGGGTCACGTAGAGCCTAACATCAAGATCTTGGCAGGACTTTGTCCCCTCTGGAGGCCAGAACAAATCCCATTTCTTGGCCTTTCCCAGCTTCCAGAGGCTCCCAAATTCCTTGGCTTATGGCCTCTTCCTGTCTGCAAAGCCACATCTCACACCATTCCAACCTCGGCTTCCCCAATACTGTCCATTTCTCTATTTCTCTTGCTTCCTTCTTTTACTTCTTTTATTAAAAATATTTTATTTATTATTTTTATTTTATGTGTATGAGTGTGTTGCCTGCATGTGTATAAATATACCTGCATTATGCAACATCCATGGAGTTCAGAAAAGAGTGTCAGATCCTGCAGGGAATTCCCGCTATTCCAAAGTACGCCCCTCACCTCCCGGGAACTGATATCGGGACAGCACGAGAGTGAGGAGATTCACTCCTGGGATAACTGTCTTTGGCAAACATCGGTTTATTTCTAGAAGATTACAGGTTGATATAAGGAAAAAGTCGGCAGCCAATTAGCAAGCCCCGACAGGAGCTACATTCCAAGAGAAAGTTTGAAAAAAACGAGACGTGACCTTATTACAGTGAAGTTGGAAGAGGCTTTACTTGAAAGGCCTGTGTGAATGTAGATACTAATTGAAGGGCGCTGACCAAGATGCCTCTTCCCAGAACAAGGGACTCTAGGGCTAAGGCGTCCAGCTGGTCTCTTATCAGCAGGGCAGTTTGCCACCTAGCAGGGTTCTGTGAGAGACTGTTTTCAGCCCCTCTACCCTATGTAACATACAGCTGCATTCCAAGGTCCCTGGGCTCTTCTTATCCCAAACCAACTCATCCTAGTCATTGACAAGATCACCTGGAATTGGAGGTATGAACAGTTATTAGCTCCCATGTGGGTGCTGGGAATTGAACTGGGTCCTCTGCAAGATCATCCAGTGCTCTTAACCTCTGAGTCATTGTTCCAGTCCCAACCTCCTTTTACTTATAAGGGTACTTATGATGTGTACATAGTTACACCAGGTATACTCAAGGTAATCTCTCTATCCCAAAATCCTAGGCTGAATCCTAACTTCAAAATCCCTTTTTTTTTTTTTTTTTTTTTTTTTTTTTGGTTCACATAGATCGTGAGTATGTATGAATTCCAGGAAAGAACATCAATGCCTTCAGGGCCAGTTCCAGAGCATTGTTCTGGCAAATGAAGTTACTAAATAAGAGAGCAACAGCTCCCTTCCATGGCATTGGTACCTAAATTACAAGCGATGTGGAGGAAACTCCAAAGCTTGTAACTTTCCTTGAATTTAGTCATTCATTCGCTCATCCCAACTATACTCATGGCTCTGTCTAGGTTGAGTCAAACACAATAGGCACTGATACCTGATCAGGAGGAAGATGAGGCAGGGAAAGAACACAGCACAGAGCCATGGAATAAAAGCTGTTTCCACTTAGCGTCTGGTCAGTGAGGCTACACCAAGAAGACACAGGTGCAGGCTAGACCTACGTAAAAAGAAGGAACCGGAGTGGCCATGCCACTCTCTGAGGGAAAAGTCCTCCCATGGGTGATGGAAAACACAAGACTCCTGAGGCAGAAGCAGGCATGACTTGTTCAAAGATTCTTAAAGATGTCAGGGGGCCAGAGCAGAACAGAGAAACAATAAAGGAGGTGACCAGTCATGGCAAGCCTTGCGGGTGACAGCAAAGACCGACTTTGATCCTGAATGGAGCTGACTTTGCCCAAACCAGGGACGTGTTATGACTCAATCATGAATGGTAGCAACTGGTTATTATACTAGAAGAGAGGAAACAAGGCAAAGCAGATCCAACTGAATGCTAACTATGGTTTATTTAGAGTACAGAGCTGGCCTGGAAATCCATGAGTGGTCACATTCTAAGTACACGTTGAAAGTAAAACAAAAAGCCTTGTTGATTGGTCAGGAAACATCTTTATTTCTTCTTTAAGCCAATCAAATAGCCTTGGTTAAAAAAAAAAATTCACTGAAATGCCTCTGCTTTTTGAAGAGTATCTAACCATACCAGTTTGGGCTCCTGGCACTTAGCAAGTATTCAGTAGACACAGGTTGATTGAATGGATGACCTTCAGAAAGAAGAGAAGCCATGTCAAGGATGCTCAGCTATTAGTTAGGTTTTTCTCAGTGGTTAATGAGGGGCCCGTGTTCAGGAGCTTCGAGCAGCTGGAGCACTACACATCAGCCTTATAAATACACACAAGGACTAACATCATCTCTTGAATCTGTTTCAGTTGCTTGGCGAAGACCGGTTTCAAGATATTGAGAAAATTAAAACCATTGGTAGCACCTACATGGCTGTCTCAGGTCTCTCACCAGAAAAACAGGTAAAAGACTCCTTGGAGTCAGCCATGCCTATGCTGGAGCCTTGCTGCTATCTTATGCTGAAGGAGGCTTGGGAGCAACAGAGAGGATCCGAACTGGACTATCACAGATTTAGGATATACACTCACTCTTGACAAGGGAGGTTTCCTGGATTAGATGAAGCCACTCTGATAAGAAACTTTTAGACTGTTCTGAACCTCTGGTCCTTTGCAAGAGCAGCAGTGCGCATAACCATTGAGTCATCCTCCAGTCCCGAGCCCATTTTCTTATTCTTGTTTTCATGACTACAACAATGACAATAATCATTTTGTGAAGTGTTTGACTGTATGCCAAATTAATGGGGACAGGAGCTCTGCCTTCCAGGGCTGGCAGGGGACTTACCAAAGCTGCTCTTCCGCTCCCCATGCAGAGCCTTGAGTCCTCCACAAATACTAAGTCAGGATGAGTCCATGCCACTGGGGAGATGGATCAGCACTAAGTCCCTCTTGCCCTTCCTTTACATATTTTTAAGTAAAGGAAACTACTCCAACCATAGCTGTCTGAGAGGAATCCTGTGCCCGTACATGAATGTGGCCCTCAGTAGCAAGAATTAGAAGCTACAGCTTCCAGCCCACATCTGGTCCACCACCTATTTTTATAAATAAAGTTTTTTGGTATAAATCCATCCCTATTCATTTATATTCTATCTTATGCTCCTTTCTGACCCTGTTGAGTGTTACAACAAAGACCATATGGCCCATGAAACCTAAAATATTTGCTCCCTGGCCTTTAAATGAAGCTACCAATCTCTGTAAGGCTCCAAGATCTCTCACATACACAATCTCAGTCCATATTGAAGAGGTTGTCAGGGCCAGGGGCATCTCCTCCCTTTAAATATTCGGAAACTGAGAAGTAAAGAAGCTCTCGCTATACTTCCCTTTGGAATTTCACCAGCAAATTCCTACAAGAATCTCTTAAACAGACCCTAAGAGTGCTTCAAGGGAAATGGACATTGCTCCTAGATTGGGAAAGCTGTGTACACAAACACAGGAGCATACACTTATGAGCATTTTTAAAATGCATGCGCACCATTGAGCACACTCAGAAATCCATGCTGTGTCAACCATGGTAGACAAAGGAAAGATGTGATGACATCACACCCTACACTGTTAAACCAATCTCCTATGCTCTCATGCCTCTGGGATACTGAGGGTTTCTGTGCACAGGGACTCACTTGTGTTGTTAATTCCTGCAGAGTGATGCCCAGCAGGGGTTAGACTGTATAGGCCCTCCCTCCGCTGAGGACATCCAAATGTCTGTCTCATTGAATGGATCCTCTCATGTTTTCCCCAGCAATGTGAAGATAAGTGGGGACATCTGTGTGCCCTGGCTGACTTTTCTCTAGCCCTGACTGAAAGCATACAGGAGATCAACAAGCATTCCTTCAACAACTTCGAACTCCGAATTGGTGAGTTTCAACTAAAAGTAGGGGCCCCATAGAGCCCTTGGCTGCTCCATCAGCACCTCCCATACCTGGGGCATCAGTCCAGGAAAGCTTCTTTTTTCTTTTTTTGAGATAGGGTCTCCTTATAACCCCAGCTGGCCTGGAACTCACTCTGTAGACTAGGCTGGCCTTGAGCTCAGAGAGATCCACCTGCTTCTGCCTCCTGAGTGCTAGGATTAAAGGCGTGTGCCAACACACCCAGCTTAAAGACGGTTCTTAGCTGCCATGTCGGTGCTGGGAATTGAACCAGGTTCCTCTGCAAGAGCAGTCAGTGCTCTTAACCACTGAGCCATCTCTCCAGCCCAGAAAGCTTCTTCTTGCAAAATACATGAGGCTCAGTGTGACCCTGACAAAGACAGGCACAGAGTCAGTTTAGGCCTTTCCAAGTTTCCTCATTTGAAATGCTGGCAACAAAGCAGGAGACTGGCCTATGTGTGCAGAATGTAAAAGCCTCTTTTCCAACACGTCTGTCTAGTACCTGGGGCCACCTGTGCAAAGTCATGCCTAGAGATGTAGTTCATAACCTAAGAATCATTTAATTCTGACTTTTTCATGTTACTCAAAGCTGGTAGTATGTATTGCCCCCTGGTACTTCTGAATAATGCCTCAGCCAAAAACCAAGTATGTACAGACCTGGAGACAGGGGAAAAGCCTTACAGCATTTACTCAGCCGTGCAGTTTACCCTCCTTACATCTGAGAGACAAACACTCCTTACGAAAAATAGCAATGTGATAACCACTATAATTGAATAATAGTCCCCTAAGTTTCATAATTTGTTAATTCCTTCCATCTCTGCTGAGCCTTCAAGAGCCTCTGAAACCTCCTGCTCTATACCACATTCACATTTTGCAGATAAAGAAAGTCAGGCCCACAATAGAGGAATAACTAGCCTAACTCACACAGCCAAATAGCCATGCCAGCAGCAGCCTCGGGGAGTCTGACTCAGATGAAGGCACTCTGGCTGCCAAGGGGCATTTTAAACCAACTTTTGCTGCTGTCCCCACACTGTATACATTCTGTGGCTGGCATGCCAGTTTATTTCATTAGGCTCTCCCTTAGCAGCTTGCAAGGAAAAAGGGGTCAAGAGATACAAATATGTGGCTATTTGGATCTGAAGAATGCCACATTCTTTGCTCTTGAAGTAGAAGAAGTCTGGTTTATGGAAGCTCAGGGCTCATTCCCACATCTTCCATCAACCCCACATGCCCTTTCCGAAAAAATTAATTGCACAGTTGAACCAGGAATGAACAGAGAACATTAACACTGAATTGAGAGATATTCTAAGTAAATCCCAAAGACATTTCTGCAACCAGGACCAACCCTTCATGTAATATATTAAACAGCTATTATTGTTGCACTGATTTCCAAAGCTAGAAATCCCCACTAGCATCTGAGCATGTCAATTTTTGTTTCATGTCTGTTGTAACAACTCTGTGACTTTGAGCAAACACAGAAACCCTCTGAGCCCCAGTTTCCAACTGTGTAGACTACATAGATGCTACCTGATCAGCCTGCTGCCTACCGACTTCATGGACATCATATGAGAGCCAAATGGCATAATGCCTCTTGAGATTTTAATCAGCTTTGTCTTACCCAGATGCCGTTCCTCAAATCTCAGCTTAAAGTCCGGCCTGGTAGCTTCACCTTTAATCCCACTGCTCCGCAGGAAGCAGAGGCAGGTAGATCTCTGAGTTATAAACCAGCCTGGTCTACATAGCCAATTCCAGGCCAGCCAGAGCTACACAATGAGACCCTGCCTCAAAAAAGCAAAAACAAACAAAAATGAATCAGCTCAAATGGGCAGCAGAACCCAATCTTAGCTGAAGACATATTGGCAGCTGATTACTGTTGAGTGAGGAAGAGCTGGCTTCCTTAAAGCAAGGGACTCTGGATAGGCTGAGTAGAGCTCAGTGGATGAACTTGCACTGAGGAATGGCCAGGGAGATTAATTTGGCACAATAGGCTCTAACACAAATGACAGAATGTATGAATCCCAGGGTGGAGGCTGTGCGAGGATAGAATGGAGAAGGCTGTGACTGACAGATGTTATGTATGAAATACACAAAAGGTCAACAAAAAATTTACCCTAAAGAAAAGATCTTTCCTAAAACACAGCACCTCTCATCTCCCTCTATCCCTATGCACTGATAGATCTTAACTTTTATTATTTGCTGTTACTATATTATCTGCTTTTTAAATTCCTTCATGTCGCCCCAGTAGAAGGAAGGCTCTATAGGGTTAACCCTCCCCACCCCCTGCAGCATCTCACATACAAGGTTCCTAGTGAATGTTTATAGAATGATGAAATTATTTCTTAGAGGAGACAGATGTGCCCACTATACATTTAGTAAAACACTATCATTTCTAGAATCATTATCTAGGTTTTCTAAAGGAAGACGTATTGAAAGTATCTTTAAAAGCATTTTCCAAATAAACTAAGACTGGGAGAATGAACTCAAGTGAAATAAAATCAAATCTACAGTACCAGCGTGGCATGGTTGCCAGATATGAGAACTTATGTAGTTCAGTGTGGAATGGTGAGGGAGGGGCGGGGTCAGGACAAATGAAGCCTGCAAGTCAGGCAAGATCCAGGTCAGAAAAGCCCTAACTTTAGTCCTAAGGAACATTGGCTTTATTCTCAGGAGCAAAGGAGCCCTGACAGATGTTTAAGTGGGTTGTATCTAGATCTGATGGGCATATTGGAAATCCCTTCTCCTCCTGCAGCAGTGGTAAGAATGGGCTTCAAGAGGATAGGGGTTGAGACAGAGCCCCATTAGTGAGCCATTGCCCTGGGCTAAGAGAATGGTGCTAAAGACCTGAGGGAAACACCTGCCCCAAATCTCAGTAAGCACCTGCAAGCAGGAAGGGAGCCCAAGGCCACAACCCCTACTCAGCACTTTGATCATGCACAACCCGTGTGAAAGTGAAGACTTTATTACGTTGAACACCCTTGGAGCGGCAGGCCTAAGCCTGCGGCTTTGCTCACACCGTCTCATACGAACTTCCTTTTATTATTCTAATTTACAGGTGGAAACAGCGAGATGTCCACATAGGTTAAATAGCTGACCCAAGTCACAAATCTAGTAAATGTCTGAGGCAGGCGGGACCTGAACCACATGTGACCGTCACCTCCTGGTAGGTGCAGACATCTTTTGTCCCTTCTCTCCCTTATCTCCTGTTCTTTTTGGTTCATTCATAGGCATCAGCCATGGCTCAGTAGTAGCTGGTGTGATCGGCGCTAAGAAACCACAGTACGACATTTGGGGTAAAACTGTGAACTTGGCAAGTCGGATGGACAGCACAGGAGTAAGTGGCCGGATCCAAGTCCCCGAGGAGACCTATCTCATCCTGAAAGACCAGGGCTTTGCCTTTGACTACCGAGGGGAGATCTACGTGAAGGGCATCAGCGAGCAAGAAGGGAAGATCAAAACGTACTTTCTCCTAGGAAGAGTCCAACCCAACCCGTTCATCTTGCCCCCGAGAAGACTACCTGGGCAGTATTCCCTGGCTGCAGTTGTCCTGGGCCTTGTCCAGTCCCTCAATAGGCAAAGGCAGAAACAACTACTGAATGAGAACAGCAACACAGGCATCATCAAGGGCCATTACAACCGGCGGACTTTGTTGACACCCAGTGGGCCAGAGCCTGGAGCCCAAGCTGAAGGCACCGACAAATCGGATTTGCCATAAAAGCATTTTCTTTGTGTTTCTTTCTCTTTTTTTGTATTTCTTTTATATATAAAATAAATATACTAATAAAAAGGTTTAATTTTTTTTAGAACAAGGATGGTTTCATTAGTCTTTGAAGTACCAGATGGGGGACACAATTTGAGGTTCTCCTCAGTCACCACCCCTACTGATCACCACTTGTATAGGAAATCTATTGGGAGACAAAGCAAAGGCCAAGCTTCTGACTTTGAGACGTTCACAACTAAATGGGAAATGGATGTATGATGAGAAGCTTGATAATTACTGTATGTCCAATAGAAGTGACATTTTTGAACACTCATCACATTCCAGACTGAGTAGTATATCAAGTTCTATAAACAGCGACCTCATGCAATCTTCACAATACCTGAACTGGTATTTGTTGAGCATCTGCAATGTGCCTAAGCTGTCCAGTGCCCCAAAGAAATTCTGACAAAAGTATTTTACTCATAGAGTTAACATGTGTTTGCAGGTAATAGACATATTATTATAAATCTATAAATAGCCTACTTTCAGATAGGGAGAGAAGCAGTAAAAAAGTTGAGTACAGGGGCTGTAGAGACTGCTCTGCAGATAAGAGTGCTAGCTGCTCTTCCAGAGAAACTGAGCTTGGTGCCCAGCACCCAGCTCACAACCACCTTTAATTCCAGTTTCAGGGCATCCAAATGCCCTCTTCCAGTACCTCCAGACTCATGGCAAACACACACACACACACACACACACACACACGTGCTGGGGCATACTTTTAATTCCTGGACTCAGGAGGCAGAGGCAGGTGGATCTCTGTCAGACTGAGGTTTCAGGACAACTGGGGCTACAGGGAGACCCTGTCTCACAAGAAAACAAAATTTAATCTAGGTATGGCTATTGAGATAAGGAATTGGAAGATGGGGGCTTAACACTTGAGAAAGTTTTTGCAGATATGATGTTGAATATTAGCCTGAAATAATGTGAATATTCACCAAAAATAATGTGATATTAACTCAAAATAACCTGAAAGCAGAAACAGGTAAGATTAGGGAGAAAGGTAATCTGAACAAGAGCCATCAGTAAGGGCAAGCTGAGGCAAGTTCATATTGGAGGAACAATAAGAAAATCACCTAGTGATATCAGAGGCATTTCACTAGCTCTTTTTTTTTAATTTTTTTTAAATTTTATTTATTTTTTGTTCATATATGAATGTACTGTCTGCATGTAGGTTTGTGCACCCATGTCGTGCAACGCCGCGGAGTTCAGAAGAGGGTCTCGGATTCCCCTGGAACTGGATTTCTCCTGGAACTGGAGTTACAGACGGTTCTTAGCCGCCATGTGGGTGCTGGGGATCGAACCCGGGTCCTCTGCAAGAGCAGTCAGTGCTCTTAACCGCTAGGCTATACCTCCAGCCCCTCACTAGTTCTTAGGAAGACTACAGCACACCTGTCCCCTCACAAGCATTGACCCTGCAAGGGAAGTAACATCCAAATGAGACAGCTCAACAAATACTAAAAGGCTTTACTCAAGATCATATATCTAATAATGGAGCCAGCTTTAAAACCATCTGGAACCATAAAAGTTCACCACTGTAAGCCAGGTGTGGTGGCACACCTTTAATCCTAGCACTCGGGAGGCAAAAGCAGGTGGATCTTTGAGTTCAAGGCCAGCCTGGTATACAGAGTGAGTTCCAGGACAGCTGGAGCTACAGGGGGATCCTGTCTCGAAAAGACAAAATAAAAAAAAAGTCACCACTATAACGAATAACAGCATAACTTCGTGACTATAACACAGTAAAAGACTGGCTTCCTGCTCATCTCTTCTTGGGTGTGTGGTGGGGGCTTTTCTCCAACTCTTGAAACTCAGCATCGTTCTTCTGAAGCACCAAAGTCCTCTGCTTGGTTCTCTAGATCCAATCAGCTGAAGAGACCAAAGGGAAAGGCGATCTCACCGGAAGCTCTCAGATATCAGGACTGGAAGTTGCTGCTGTGATTATTATCCCCCCACCCCCTTGCTCAAAAGGAGGCTGAGGAGTGGCTTCTTCCAGTGTCTCCTTGCTAAAGACAAGTGAAACATTAGGCATAGCACAAGAAGCCCAAAGCCGACGTTTATAAACATAGGGTTGCTAAGACCCCTGTTGGAAGTATAAGGTTTAAGCAATGGGTGGCAATGTACAGAGTCTCAATTATTCCCCGAATTCTTGAATCTTAACAGAATCCAGTTTAGAAGAAACTTTAGTACCAAATAAATACACAGAAAGTATACATTCAAAGAAACACTAATCAGAGACTTCTCAGGGGTCACTTCATGTTGCAAGGAGTCTACTAAAGAGGGCTCAAAGCACAGAGAAGGAGTTGAGGTCTTGCTGGACAATGAACTTCGATTGACATTTGGAGTGCCTTTTGCCCTTAGGAACCCACATGTAAAGCTGCTTCCCTCAGAAGAGAAGCAGAGAGAGAGAATGATGTCCCTGGTAAGAAACACCCTTCCTAGCACTTGGGAGGCAGAGGCAGGCGGATCTTTGTGAGTTCAAGGCCAGCCTGGTCTACAGAGTGAGTTCCAGGACAACTGGGGCTACAGGGAGACCCTGTCTCGAAAAGACAAAAAAAAAAAAAAAAAAGAAACACCCTTCCAAGGCATGCCCCTATTGAGAGATGTCCTGCTTTCAAACCCTACTTCTCAGAATTTTTACAATCCTCTCAATAACCCATTCAATTATAAATCTGTCCATGGATGGATTAGGCCAGAATTCTGTGATGTAGCCCCACCTTTGAAATTGTTTTCATACCAAGGCTTTTTTAACACATGAGACTTTGGGGAATATGCCTTATATCCAACCCATAACATCTCTATAAAGTATAAAGTCCTCTGCCAATACCCAGGATGGTTAGTATCTTTAAAAACTTAGACTCCTAGCCAGGTGTGGTGGTGCATGCCTTTAATCCTAATACTTGGGAGGCAGAGGCAGACGGATTTCTGTCAGTTCAAGACCAGCCTGATCTACATAGTGAGTTCCAGGACAGCTGGGGCTACAGGGAGACCCTGTCTCAAAAAGACCAAAAAAAAAAAAAAAATCTTAGACTCTTGGTCTGGAGAGATGGCTCAGCGGTTAAGAGCAATGACTGCTCTTGCAGAGGACCCGGGTTCGATTCCCAGCACCCACATGGTGGCTAAGAATCATCTTTAACTCCAGTTCCAGGGGAATCTGATGCCCTCTTCTGACCTCCGCGGCATTGCACAACTCGGGTGCCCCAACCTACATGTAGACAGTACACTCATACACATAAAAAATTAATTAATTTTTAAAAAACTTAGACTCTTAGGCAAGAAAATCTCCAAATAGTCATTCAGTTCAACCTGCTAGGCCATTTAAGTAAGATAAAGCTCAGCGGATGTTAAGACTTGGAACCACAAGATGCTGGAGATAGGGAGCTGGGGCGGGTAACCTGGGAGCTGAGCTGATAACTCTAGCAAAACTGTTGGCCTCTGAAAAGCAGTTAGGCTCAAAAGACACAGTTTGTAAGATGAGATAAAACATCAGCCTTCTAGCCAGGCGTGGTGGTGCATGCCTTTAATCCTAGCACTCAGGAGGCAGAGGCAGATGGATCTTTATGAGTTCAAGGCCAGCCTGGTCTACAGAGTGAGTTCCAGGACAGCTGGGGCTACAGGGAGACCCTGTTTAAAAAAAAAAACAAAACCAAAAAATAAAAATAAAAAATAAAAATAAATTGTAATTACCAATATGCATTTTAAAAAAAATCAGCCTTCAGTCCACTCCAGAGAGTAGGACCCATCTGAAGCCCATGGGAAATGTTGAACTGAGAGTCTGATAAGCAGAGAAGCTATAGTAAGCTAGATCCCATGCCAAGGAGGGAGGCTACCAGGGACAGGACTTGTTCCTAATCCTTTAGCAAAGGCACTAGACTAGGAGTAGAGCATGGGCCTGGGAAAGCCAGTGAGGCAGAAAACAAGCTTGGGAATGCTGCCACTTTGTGGGTTTGGTTGGACTGCAGCTACTCATCAGCAGGTGGGTGAGCGTTCCATACTGAGGGCCAAAAAGGGCCAAAGGCCAAAGGAGACAGAGAGCTACCAAATTGGTGCATGGTTGAAAAGCTAAGAAATAAACCTCTGCTTGGGTCTCTTGCAGTCTGGAGAAGAAACAAAAGCAGAGCCATTTCTTAAAAAGGGAGGTAGAGTTCTATGGATCTGTTCTTTGCATCCATTCAGCTCTTTTAGTAAAAGAATTAAAATTTTAAATGACATCTATAAAGGTGATATAATTCAGACAGCAGCGTGGCATAGCATTCCAGTCACAAGTATCAACTTCACCTTTTCCCCTCTAAACTTTGTCTGTGAGACCTAGGATTTGATCTTAGGGATGTCAAGGGTCAACCTTGGGGAAAAAAAAAACAGAGCTTGAAATGGTAAACTTCAAAAAGAAATAGAGACTAGCAATTACATATGTTTGGACATAACATGAGTTTTTATACATTGCATTCTTGACTTAACTGGGACCTATGGCAAGTGGCAGATATCCCCGTGTCATTTATTAGCCTGCATAGTGAGGGAGTGTCCTGAAGGCAAGCACGGCCTGGTGGAGAACAGGTAAGGATGTCTATGACAGTCATCCAGGAATGGTTTTGAAGTTTGAGGACTTTCCATCCCTTGGAGGTGGGAGGCTCATTCCAAGCTCAGGACTTCCTAAGTTATCACATCTATTTCATGAATAAGTAAACTAAGGCATTGAGTACTGACTAGCTCACTCAGAGTCTCAGCTAGAAAACACTAGCTAGAAAATACTGGGTTCAGAACCTGTGCCCAGCACTACTGCTCAGCCCTGTGATGGGGCAAATGCTAGTCGCTAGTGAAAGTCAGATCTGGGCAGATTCCCACTGTGCATCATCCAAATTGGGAAGCAGCCACAAAGCTGGGACTATAGCCATGAGAATAGTCCGGGATCGCTGTACTCGACCCAAACAGCCTCATCCTCTTCTTCATGATATCAACTATTGCCATTTGCTTTGTGTTCTGCAACACGAGAAATGTGGAGAACAACTGGACTGAGAGTTAAGAGACCATTTTGTGACCTGAATCATGCCTCTGTCACTTCCCAGCTCGATACCATGCAAGTGACAGGAACACTGAACACTGTAGTGATCTGAGGACTATGGAAGTTTACCACAAACTAGAGGACAGCCCGGGAGGCTAAGGCAGTGCTCAGTCATTGCTCTTTAGCTTTGTCAACTCAACACGGCTTAGAGGCATCTGGGAAAGTAGTTTGAACTGAGGGACATCTCAGATCACACTGGGATCTGTGGGCGTGTCTTGAGGGATTGTCTTGATTGTAATTCTACTGTAAGAAGCACCACTCCCTGGACATGAGCCATGGAAGGTACCAGCCGGCAGCATCCCCCATGGCTTCTTTCTGTTGCATGTCTGTCTGTGCGCTTAGTATCGCATCATGGGGCAGCAAGCAGGCCTGCCTTGAGTTCCGACCCTGACTTCCTTCCATGATAGACTGTAACCTGCAACCTGAAATAAACACTTTCCTCCTCCAAGTTGCTCTTGGCCAGAGTGTTTTATTACAGCAATGGAAAAGCAACTTGAACAGTAACTACCCCATTCATAATATCATAACCAAACATGAATATTCACATTAAGTGGCATGAAAGTCTCTAAGTACACCCAACTCTGCTCACATCATGTTTTGATTCCAAATTAACATCTGACGGACTTCATCAAAGGACTCTTTGAGTCTGGGGCTTGTAGATGGAAGCTGGCAAACCCATAAAACTACTTAAGTCTACATGAGCCCCACAGCCAACCGGATTCAATGTACTGCACAGCTTGACCCCACACTGCACTCTACTTGCTGATGCTTGCTCTTATTACCATCTGGAAGCACATTGACTATTAAAATGGTAGGAGTCTGGATTTTCTTCCTTCTCTAAATCTCTTTTTGCTTGTTTGTATTTATAAATTCTTCTTTAATAATGTAGTCATGAAACATAATGAGTAAAAAATATGGGAAGGAATGCAAAGTTTCACTCGACCCTGGTCCATTAAACCCTGAGTCCAAGATCTGGACTGCTTCTAGGATGGAGTGAACACTGCAGAGGGGCCCTGCCCACTGGACATAGGCATGAAACTCTCCAGTGAGTGGAGGAAGGACTTCCCCAGGGCTATAGTTACCATTGCTCACCCAGACTTCAGGGACATAACCTGCCCTTCCACATGCAGTGAGCACTGTGCCTGAAGCTCCTTTCCTTTCCTGCTATTTTCATTCCAGACCACGGGCTTTTCTATAACTACATCAACCAGCATTTCCAATTGAGAATAATGCTCTCAGATTAGCTGTGCCCTTCAACTGTACCCAATGTTTTATTGATGAGTTGCCAAGGGGCAGAATGTCCTGAAAAATAATGTCCTATGCTGATATGAGTTGTTGACAGCACATCAGCCACACATTTCCTCTACTGTTACCCCTTTCACTAGGAGATGAGATCACTATTCTTTGGGTGGGCATCAAGCATTCCCAATGGACTCTGTGCACTTGTCTTTGCTTTTCATGGATGGGAAGTGTGACTCAGAGACACCGTGTTTGTGTTTGTAAATGACGGCTTCGCTCACAGACCCCTCCTAACAGACGACCCCTCTGAGGGCATGGTCATTGTAGGAGCAGCAAGAGTGCTTCACGGGGTGCGAAGTCTGTTTCCAACTATGATTTTGACTGATCATCACACTGACTCTCAGAGAGAGAGATTATTGTGTCCATTTTCCAAGCAATTAGAGTTCATTAAAAAAAAATACTAATAAAAATAAGCTCCGGTCTAAACCTAGCATTAAAACGGAGAAGAGGTTAAGGATCCTGTGAGGACTAAGTCTTGATTTTATAAGACTTCAGTGAGGGCTAGAGGAGAGAGACATGATTCCCTGCTGTGCTTAGACTCCGCCTGCACTGAGCTCTCTTCCTCTGTGTACTGCACATAAGACAGGAGGTCACTTCAGCCCTTGCTGGCCTGAATGAAACTGGTGTGAACTAGCCACCTCTCTCCCCTTACCCTGCTCCTACACACAGCTTCATACTCCCCCATGCTACACAACCCAAAACTCAACTTCACCCAACATTCAGAGGCACTCACGTTTATATAGACGTTTGCGTCTCTACCTCATGCGCAATGCTCTTGAATGCTGGCTTCCTACATTTCTTTCTTGCTACTGTGATAAAACCGAACATAGTGGAGCAGAGGGTAGAGAGAATACTAATGCAGCTCTCAGATCTGACCAGTGACACTCCCTCATGCACACAGAAGGCCACAACTGGCCAAGGTGTAGAGAATAAGAGAATGCAAAGTACATGTCCCTGGTTAGGACTCCTATATTAAACCTCTCCCACCCATGGCTTAGGGAACATTGTGGAAGACGGGGAAGAAATATTATAAGAGCCAAGTTGGTGCATAACCATGAGTAGACAGGAAATGGAGGTTTCCAGGCTTCAGGGACCCTGCTCATATGAACTTACAGCAATGGTGTCAGCATGTACAGGACCCATGCAAACTCAATCAGACAAAAGCCCATCATAGAACTGGGGAAATGTACAGAAGGCTCTGGCCTGAGGATGTGTTGACAGCTGATCACTGCTGGGTGAGGGAGAGCTGACTTCTTCAAGGGAGCGACTTTAAATAGATAGACTCCAGTGGATGAACTTACACTGAGGACACAACTTGACTCAACAGGCTTTAACATATATGACAGAATGCGTGAAATCTAGTGGAGGATGACAGGGGTGTAGAGAGGGGAGGGAGGTCAAAATATGGTTAAGATGTAGTGTGTAAAATGCACAAAAATTCAATAAAAATGTATATTGAAAAAGAAAAAATTAAAAAATCTATTATCAAACACACACACATACACACACACACACACACACACACACACAAGACCACTCTGGACAAAAGCAACTTAAGAGAAAAAGGGTTTATTTGGCTCACCAGTTCCAGGATCCAGTCTACCACGGCAGGGACATCAAGGAAGCAGAAACTTAAAGCAGAGAGCAGGTCACATCATGTCCTGATCAGAAGACAGCATGCATGCATGTCTGTGCTCAGCTTTCTGCATCCATTCTCACACAGCCCAGGACCCCACCTGGGGTGTGGTGCTGCCCTAGGCATGGGAAGTTCTTCCAACCTCACTAACAAGATAACCCCCTACAGACATGCCCAGATGCCCATCTCCAAGGTAATTCTAAAGTCTTGTCAACTTGACAGTTAACACTAAGCTAACCTTTCTGCTTGCTTATACTCCTACACATTCCCCTTGAACACGTGCTCACACAAGCTCGCACTGACTCATCTGCTCATACACATGGCCACATGCCCACTCACACTCACACTTCCACATGCTCACATGCGTTCTTATGTATACGCACCACATCTCTCACACTCAAGGCACACACACACACACACACACACACACACACACACACACTCACAAACCTGGAGGCATATATACACTCATGAAGCTCATATACCCACAACTATTAGACCCACACAGCATGCATGCATACATTCAATTTGACTGAAAGTTTAAAGAGGGGGAAGAAGAGGAAGAAATTACTAAAGTAACACAAAACCTTCAAATTAGATGCCGTACACCCCCCTTTGTCTCCTGCTGTGTACTGCAGCATTCAGCCCGCCCTTATCTGCAAGTCCCTCTCATTTTCTCCTGCAAATCAGATTGAACTTTCTTGTATTCACTCAACAATTGCTGAGCACTTGTATGACTCCATAATCCTGAAGATAATTGCTTTTAAGAAAAGAATGCTGATGCAGCTATATGAATGATAAAATAAAGAAAAAAAAAGCCTCACTGTAATGTATTATGTACACTACATTATGTATACTACATTATATATACTACATTATATATAATACATTATGTACATAATGTATTATATATAATGTAGTATACATTATATATATATATATAATGTATACTATATATATATATATATAACATAATGTATATGTCCTCTGCTCCCAGCATTACCTCAGAACTGAAACATTCAAGCTAATGCACTAGGATCACATCTCTCCTCTTGAGTAAAAGACTTTGAAAGGCAACCACTCTAAACTCTCACCATATCCCTCACAGGCCGACTGCACCCACCTGGGCAATTACACAAGGCCTGTTTCAAAGTCCTCATCATTGGAGATTCCAAAGCAGACACACACACACACACACACACACACACACACACACACTATGCATACACACAATAGTAATATTTTTATTTAATTAAAAATGAAAATGTTTGAAACCACTCAAAGGAGTTGTCTCAGATGATCAGGATGAGTAACGCATGATGTGTGATGTGGTCAGTGGTGCTGGGAGCATGTGGTGGTGACTGTGCAGATGGCAGCAGCCCAAGGCAGAACTGGACCAGGTATAACCATCTAAGTTCAACCCTAGCAACCCACTGACAGCTTGGCTCCAACTCTTTTTTTTTTCATTTTTAACTTATTTATTCTTTTTATTCTTTATAATGCTTTTATTGATGTTTTGTGTATTTCAGACATCATTTCTCAGTTCAGTTTAGACATATTCATTCCCCTTCCCCTTCCTCCCACTCCACCCCAGATCATGCACTCTGTCATAACTGTCCTGCATCTTTCTCTCAGACTTTTTTTTATGTTTAGGAATTCACATTTTCCTCCTTTAATTTTATATTACTCTAAAATATGAATACATACTTTCCACTCATATACAGTAATTACAGAGTCTGAAAGTAAGTGGTGGATCAATTCTAGAGCCCATTGAGAGATTTACATTATAACAACATTGTTGCTTTCAGATAAACAGAAATATAACAATAATGTTTTTTAGTTTGCCTTTCATCTGGGGATTTGGTGTTAGCATCCACAAATGAGGGAAACCATTCACCTCTTGTTTTTCTGGGACTGTGTTACTTCACTTAGCATGATGGCTTCAAGTTCCATTCATTTACCTGCAAAGTTCATGATGTCATCCTTCTTTACCACTGAGTGGTACTCCATTGTGTAGATGTGCCATATTTTTGTCATCACCCGTCAGTTGAGGGGCATTTGGATTGTTTCCAGCTCTTCGCTATTGTAAAGAGAGCTGCAATAAACATGGATGTGCATGAATCTTTGCGGTAAGATGAGTCTTTTGGGTATATACCTGGGAGTGGTATGGCTGGGTCAGGAGGTAGACTCATTTTGAGTCTTTTAAGAGTTCTCCACATTGCTTTCCATAATGGTTGTACAAGTTCACATTCCCACTGCTGGAGGACTGAAACTTTGCCTGGCTCAAGGCAAGGACCTGTAAAACTTGTCCTATAGAACCTCTGAGAGTTATCTAATATCTCTGTGGGCATTCAGTTGTCTCTGTGAATTAGCTATAGCTCTGGAAGGTCGGGATAATTCGGTGTTTTCTTGCCTCCCCTATCTCTGCAAAGTTCCAAAACTGGATGGCCCCTTCCCTTGAGGTATTGAGCAAAAATGTCACCTCTAGTTTACTGGTCACACAAACAGGAGCTCTGCAGCCCCCCAGTAGGAGCCAAGGTCGCTTGCCCTTCCCTTCTGCCTGACCCCACGTCCTTGCCCAGAGCACAGTAGCATTTGGTATATAAACACATTGCTGGCATGAATAAACGAGAGTCTATCTCCTGGACCTTCACCTGTTTAGTCTGTGTCTCATTTCTATCAGGTAACTTTCCTGCTGTCCCCTCCCCACCCTCCTTGCCAGAGCTAAGCCTAGAGACTGTCAGCCTGCAGGCAGGAGACAGCCTTGAAGCTCGCAGTCCTGTAGGACTGCCAGCCTGGTTCTAGGAGGGAAGAATATCATGTAGATTGCAGCCATGCATGAGTAAAGGACCAACAGATGATAAAAACGACCCACACACCAGCAGTGGATGAGTGTTACTCTTTCCCCAACTCTTGAGGTGCACAGCCTCCCTAAAGAGCACCTGTCTGAAAAGAAGCATTTAAAACATGAGACTGCAGGACTTTTCAGACTTAACCCCTTCAGATTCTCCTGGCTCTTAAAGGCTCGTGGCTGTCTCACAATACAAAATGGATTTCATTCATTTTGTATTCATATCAGTTTTAAAAGTCCTAATAGTCTCAACAGCCTACACACTGTTCAAAATTCCAGGGTTCAATATGCATTTTACAACTCAAGGCAGTCTTTTAACTGTGTGCCCTGTAAAATCAGAAGGAAAGTTAAAGCATTCCAATGTACACCTAATACCTCCCATTCTGAAACAGAAGAATGGGAGGAAAACAAGCAAAGCCTGGACCAAAAAGCAAGACAAAACCCAGCAAGACAGACATTAAATCCTACAGCTGTGACAGTCAACCAGTACATAGGCATTACAACTTGAGCTCCAACAGACTTGGGCAACAGTCCTTTCCCCTACCCTACCCCCAGCCCATCTCTGCCATCTGCAGTATGCATGGCTTCTGTGTGTCTGCCTCTTCTCTGTGCCTCCAGCTTTCTTCAACACACACACACACACACACACACACACACTCACGGGCATGCATGAACACAAACACACATGCACACACACGCACATGCACACTCACCTGGTTAAGACTCTGCTTTCTCTTCTCACAATAACTGACTTTAACCCCACCTGCCTGGAATCCCACAAGATTCTGCCATCCAGTAGTTAATTATCTAGACTGGTTTTCATACCTTGAGCAAATTGCCTATTTCTTTTAATTTAATATAATACTTTTATTGATGTTTTGTGTATTTCAGACATCATTTTTTCAGTTCAATTTAGACATAGTCCCCTTTTCCTTCCTTCCACCCCAACCCAGATCATGCATTCTGCCATACATGTCCTGGATCTTTCTCTAGGTCTTTTTAAAGTTTTTCTCTGCAAAGGTGTATTGTTTGGGGCAAAATTTAACTATGCCAGTCCATTCTTTGACCCAGTTCTTATGTTGTTGTGCTTCGCTCTCAATTGTATTGCTCCAAAGTATGCCTACATACACATCATATATGCACCAGAATTATGTCCTCCAGAAATAAAATGTATGTTAACTCTGATATATGTCCAGGAGTTCACATTTTTTCCTTTTAATTTTATACTACTCTAAAGTATGAATATATACCTTCCATCCATATATATTAATTACTATGTCTGAAAGTAAGTGGTAAATTAGCTCTAGGGCTCTTTAAGAGATTCACATTATGCCCAGGGTGGTGGCGCATGCCTTTAATCCTAGCATTTGGGAGGCAGAGGCAGGAGGATCTTTGTGAGTTCAAGGCCAGCCTGATCTACAGAGTGAGCTCCAGGACAGCTGGGGCTACAGGGAGACCCTGTCTCAAAAAAAAACCAAAAAAAAAAAAAAAAAAAGAGAGAGATTCATATGGCGGCTGTGGTGGTGGCTGTGGCAGCTGTGGTGGCGATTCCAGGCCTGGAGTCAGGGTCAGAGCCGACTACATTGGGCTCTGCAGCCTCTTCTTACAGCTCCTGAGGTTTGAGTGGCGTCCCTGGGAGCATCTGGGGCTTCGTTTCCGACAGCTTCTCTCCTAGCCCATCACCCCTTCTGAACTCTGGCCCCTCAGCTTCCTCAAATACAAGTCCAAACAGTGCCTAGATGGCACGTGTCAGGCCAAGAGGAAGATCAGATGATGGGAAGAGTCTTGGCAGCAGGTGAAGCAGGCCTGTGATGCGCCACAGAGAGAGGCTCAGGAGGCTAAGGAGTGAGCTCGGGTGGCAGACAGTGACCGGCAGCTGGCCCTGCAGAAGACGGAAGAGGTGGAAGCCAGGTCAAGCAGCTGCAGGGAGAACTCAAAGGCCTGGGCTTGTCTTCACTGCCGGGGCTTCGGAGCTTGGGTGACATTACTGACATCCTCTTCCCAAGTTGCATTCCTTGCAAAGCCAGCTTTGTGCCTGGACCTGGAGGCCATGGATGAGATGATCTTCCAACTCCGTGCCAAGCAGTGTGTGGCCTGCCTGGAGTGGGCCCACCTCGCTGTCCTACAGCCCTGTCAGCACCGTGTCCTGTATGAGCCATGTCCAGCCAGTGCCCCCAGTGCCCCTACTGCAAGGGCCAGCCCCTCTCGTGGTGACCAGATCGAGGTTCCACTCTCGCCCATGTGAGCAGTACAGAGGCCACAGCATACCATGTGCCACTAGTGTCAAAATTGCCTCCAGTGCCACCCACATCAGGACATGATTTGTGCCCACTGTCCATCCGACAGCCTTTCATATATCTTTTACTACAGTGTCCCACCAACGGTGTCAAGGTATTCTTAGAAACCTTAAGAGCACCACTAAACCCACTGCCTGCCCCCTGGGCATGCAGTTGGTACCCCAGTCCTGACACTGCTGTGGCCAGGCCAGTGGAGGCCAGGCCTTGTCAAAGCACTTTGTAAACAGAGGAATTCAGTTAAATCTTATAAATTGTATAAGCTGCTTTCTAAGTCCATGTTTTTTTAATATGTGATAACATGAAGCTTTATAAGTGTACTGTGAGCTTGAAGTTTCAGATCAGTTTGTTGTTAACTCATAGTAATGGTAACTATGTTAGAGTTCATATTCTGAAACTACTTAAGAAATGAGCATTTATTTAGTAGTGAAGAAGACCTAGGATTTTTACAACTTAAAATTAACTGCAAACAAGTAGTATTTATAAGCAGAGTGGATATTAAAAGACATATACATTTAGATGTTTTTAATTTTATGAAAGGAACTGATTTTCCTAAACATGTGCAGGTGCACATGTAGTTGGAGTTTTATATTCCAATAACATAGAGTGATATCGAGAGCGCTATCATGCACTGTGTGATCCGTGGCCACTTCTAAATGCCTATGCCTTGCAAAAGAAGTGAAGAAATTAGTTCGTATGGTTTTGTTTTCTCCCTTGAAAGACAATTTCATGCTAATGAAAAATGCAGCAGCAGACCATTGTGGTGCCTCAGTGAACTGACTACCCCAGCTCTGTTGCAGTTCCCCATCAGCTCCTGAGGCAATGGCAGGGCCCCCCAACAGCTTGGTGGCCTTGAGCCCACGGCTGAAATTCTGTTGAGAATGTGTGTAGGGCTATGCACTTGAGCCCTTTTGGGCCAGGAATAGAACTGTCCCTGGAAATTTAGGGAAGAGACAGCTGTCCAGACACACCCTGCCTCTGTGGCAGACTAGGGCAGGGCAGATGCCCTATCTGTAGGATCTGCCCAGGTCTAGAAGTGATTGGCAGGTTCTCCTCCCCTATGGCTTTGCCAAAGACTTTTAATAGCATTTTTTAAGTGCAAAGTGACTAGGTAAAACATTTTTATCAGTGACCAAATTAAAATGTATTTAATGTAGTAGATTTAAGAGCATTTTTTTAATTTAATTTTTATTGATGGTTTGTGCATTTCGTACATCGTTTTTCAATTCAGATCAGGCATATTTCCCTTTCCCTTCCCCCCCACCCCCACCCCATCCCAGATCATGTATTCTGCCATAACTGTCCTGCATCTTTCAGGTTTTTTTTTTCATTTTTTAGCTATAAGTGATAATCCATGAGTATAAGCATCCTTCGTGCAAAACCAATCTACAGACTGTTGTGCCCAAACCCCCACAGTCCCACCATTCAGTGGGGGGTGACAGGTTGTTTGTTCAATCAAGTTGATCAAATGAGTGTCCAGACTACATCGCTGTAGTTTCACCGTTCACCCCAATCGCAGCCTTTACATTCTACCAC
>VZQC01004414.1:5132707-5144077 GCA_009823505.1 Rhizomys pruinosus
GCTCCCCAACTGTAAATTGGAGACAACTATTGTAGAGGTAATCTCTTATAAAACCGGTAAAACTGCTTTCTTTAATTGACTACTAGACATGGGAACTGTGGAAGGGATTACTCTCTGTTCAGAACCAAATATAATACTAAAGTCCTAGGGCTATGCACTCAGGCAAAATATATTAATACAGGAGCTCTGACATCAGCAATGGATTGTTCTACCAGGTGGATGTTGGCCAGGGGATCCAAGGCCCCACAAAAGGTAAGGGCTCCTTGCCTCTAAGTTGGGATACCTACAGGAGGAGAGGCAATAAGACCCTGCTGCCGAAGACCTGACGTTAACATGGGAGGGATGTATTGAGACCGCACATGCAAGTGTACAGATGGCCTCTGGAATGCCAGAGAGTGTTACCAAAGGCCACTAAACCAATAAAGCAAATACGGGTCTCCCTGAGTCAAGCAAGACTCCACCGTCAGCACCAGCTACACCTCACCTGCCTGGAAATACTGTGCAGCAGAGGCAGCCATATGCCTGTATATCCCAAATCTAATTGGCTATTGGCTCTCTCCTTGGAGGAATAACTCATGGCTGATGCCACAAGCTTAAGAGCATTTTTAATATAAGACAAACTGATAGAAAAGTTCTATCACTTTTAAAGGAAGTGGATCCTTGACAGTCTACAGCTAACCCACTACAAAAGGTAACTATTGACCTTGTTTTAGTGACTATTTTGTTTTTAATTAGTATAAATGATTTATTAGCTTGGAACCTAGATCATGTATATTTTGTGCTACTGTTTCAAGGTTTAAGATTATTTTTATTCATATTTATGCACTTGTTTCCTATGTCAGGCCTTTGGTCTCTGAGGTGACAGGACAGTGTGGGGGACTACTATCTCATCTGGTAATTTTCACTTTTTGTCTGTAAGCTGCTCTGGTCATCTCCTCCTCTGGAGTCCAGGGCTGAGATTCCAGGTTGGAGCAGTGGCAGTGACAGGGCTCTTGTGCAACAACTGGGAGAAGCACGAGGCAGTGGCCACTGTGTCCCACGAAGGGAGCTTTGCTGAGCACCTGCTGTTCTAGAACTAGGCTGGGCTCTGAGGATAGGTGTGGGAGGACCAAAGAATTTCCTGGAAGGGGCTGTGTCTTCTGTCCACCCTGGCGTTCCTGTGAGCTGAGGCCTCCAAGACCTCTCCTGGATGGGAAAGGCTGAGGAGGGGAGGTGGGCTCAAGACCCATAAGGGGTGACAGAACTGAGGTCCTGTGGTGGTGGGCTCACCATTGTCCTGTTACCTCTTGTCATTTGAGGCTCCAGTGTTAACTATTAGCAGTAAACAATGGTGTTGTAGTTTCATGTACCTCGTTGGCAGACCTTTCACTGGCCTGTGAATGTGCATGTGGATTAACTTATGGAAAACCCCACGTGCGCATTTCTTTTCAGCCATTAGTTGAGAATGTTATGTGAATGGAATCTTCTTAACCTAGGAGGTCATATTTATATTGCATGCCCACTTACTTGTAGTGAATTGTTTAAAGTTGTTAACAGTTGTTTAAATTTCTTTTACACTATAGCATTTATGCAATAGTTTACAAAATTCTTGGAATTATTTTTATCAGTATGGGAATTAATTATTAAAACTTTGAATCTTTAAAAAAAGACTCACATTATAACATCACAGTTGCTTTCAGATAGAAATAAATATAACAATAACATTGCTCATCTTGCCTTTCAATTGGAGGATTTGGTACTAGCATTGATAAATGAGGGAAACCATTCCCCATTTGTTTTTTTTTGGGGGGGGGGGAACCATGTTATTTCACTTAGCATAATGGCTTTGAGTTCCATCCATTTACCTGCAAATCTCATGATGTCATCTTTCTTTTTTTATGATGTCATCTTTCTTTACTGCTGCACAGAACTCCATCGTGTAGATGTACCACATTTTTGTTATCCACTCATCAGTTGAGGGGCATTTGGGTTGGTTCCAGCTCTTCACTATTGTGAAAAGAGCTGCAATAAACAGATGTGCATGTATCTTTGCAGTAGAATGACTCTTGTGGGTATATACCCAGGAGTGGTATGGCTGGGTCAGGCTGTAGGCTCATTTTGAGTCTTTTAAGGGTTCTCCACACTGCTTTCCACAGTGGTTGTACCAGTTTATATTCCCACCAGCAGTGGATGAGTGTTCTCTTTTCCCTACAACCTCTCCAGCATTTGGTGTCTTTTGTTTTCCTGATCTTAGCAAGTCTTATGGGAGTCAGATGATATCTGAGAATGGTTTTAGTTTGCATTTCCTTAATTATTAACAATGTTGAACACTTTTTAAGATATTTCTCAGCCATCTTTACTTCCTCACTGGTGAAATCTCTGTTTAGCTCTTTATTCCATCTTTTGAGTGAGTCATTTGTTTTCTTAATTCTTTGTTTTTTGAGTAGTTTATATATTCCGGATGTTAATGCTCTGTCAGACGTATCACTGGTGAAGGTTTCCTCCCACTCTGTGGGTTTTCTCTTTACTTCCTTGATTTTTTTTTTTTTTTTTGCTGTACAGAAGCTTTTGAGTTTGATGAGTTCCCACTTGTCAGCTGTTGACCTTATTTCCTATGAAGCTGCTGTTTGATTTAGAAAGTCTTTTCCAACACCTGTGTCTTATAAATTGCTACCAACTTTTTCTTCTATCACCTTCAGCATTTCGGATTTCACATTGAGGTCTTTGATCTATTTGGAGTTGATTTCTGTACAGGGTGAGAGGTAGGAGTTTAATTTTGTTCTTCTACATATGGTGATCCAGTTTTGTCACCCCATTTGCTGAAAATGCAATTTTTCCTCCAATGAGCTTTATTGGCCCCTTTATCGAATATGAGGGGTGAAAATCATATGAGCTGAAATTGTATGTGCTCAAGTTTGGGTCTTCAATTTTGTTCCATTGGTCAGTAGGTCTGTTTTTGTGCCAGTACCAGGCTGTCTTTATGACTATAGCCCGGTAGTCTGGTAGGGTGATCCTCTCTGTATTGCATTTTTTGCTCAGGATTGCTTTAGCAATTCTGAGTCTTTTGTCGTTCCATATGAATTTAAGGATTATTTTTTCCAAGTCTGTAAAGAAACTCATGGGGATTTTAATTGGGATTGCATTGAATCTGTATATTAATTTGGGTAGAATGGAGGTTTTTACTATATTAATTTTTCCAATCCATGAACATGAGAGGTTTTTCCATTTTTGATGTCATCTTTAATCTCCTTCTTCAGGGAGAAAATGTTTTAAAAATGATTTCTCACTCTGTAACCAAACTAACTTCAAACTCTCCATCCTCTGCCTCTGCTTCTCTAGTCCTGGGACAACAGATATGCAGCCATGCCCATCTGCCTAAGCTCTTTATGAATCTGCATTTTCATCTCTGTGACTCTGAAAATGGCAGAATCTGTGTCATGGAGTTGTAAAGTTTGAGACTTATATAAGATTTAATTGAGAGAGAAACAGAGATGTGTAGGTAGAGTTCTTTTTTTTGGTTTCTAAATATTTTTTATTATTTTAAACTTTTTTCCATAAGTCATACATCATTTCTCAATTGAATCTAGAGTCATTTCCCTTTCCATGCCCCCACCCCACCGGAACCCCTGCACTCTGCCATACAGGCCCTACATCTTTTTCAGAGTCTGTCCAGAGATTTTTTTTCAGTTCTTTTCTTGTTGTTCTCTCCAACTTATATTGCTACAGTGTATATACATATATATAGTTATATATACATAAATACATACATACATACACATATGACTTGAATTGGGGGATTTTTTTTTTCCTAAAAGATGTCATGCTCGAAGGTTCCTCCTTGGAAATCCCAAACAATCATCAATCCTGCACTTTTGGTCCACATTGGGGTCTTTCCTTCCCGTGGTCCCCCAAATGAAGTCCAATAAGTACACATTCTGTCTTGATCCCCCTGCACTGGCCTCCATGATACAGACCAGGTAGTCCAACAATGGCAGTCTATATTCTGATGAGGTTGACATCCCCTTAGCTTTTTAGTCCACAAGCTGGGTATCTCAGTAGTCCCCATCTGGCATTGAAGGTTTGGAGGATTCAGCCCATATTGGAAGGTTAAAAAGCTGTGTCTCATGTCTTTGAGGAGTGTCCAAAGTGGTGGCAGCCACAGAGTAGATGCACTTGCCAGTAATAATTGAAGACAGGCCAAACAACAGTAATCTCTTTTTTTTCTTTTTGTCTTTTAACTAAGATATCAAGTTTTATGTCTGCAGTACAGTTTCTCTAGTCTTGCTGATTATTTATTTTTTTTGCCTACAATCTTTATTGAAGTTATACAAAAAGAATCCCCAAAAGTGAAAAAATACATTATGTACAAAAACACTTTCCCTCAGAGGAAGGTACTGCTCCCTTCTTAACACGCAGAGCTTTCAACTGCAGCAGCAGTCTCCATTGTCCCCTCCAGTGCTGCCCGGCTTTCAGCTTCATTCTCAGCCTCAGCCTCCATGCTTTCCAAAACTTCACTTCCGCTGGGGCCAGCATCCCCACTGCCTCCATTCACCTCGGGCTCTTGCTTGGCTTTCTTGGCATCACCTTTCCGGGGACTCTCTTCCTCTGGTTTCCTCTTCTTTCTGACTAGATGGGAAATATCAGTCACACAGTTTGATGAGGATGCACCATCTGCGGATTTTCTACCGGTGATCATGGAGATGGAGGCACCTCCTTCACTTGGAGTGAAACCTGAAGTAGAACTTTCCACCAGAGTAGCCTTCAGGGCTAATTCAGCTACATTCCCACTATGCTGGGATTCCTTTGCATCTTCTATCTTCTCTCTAATTTCAGGTAGCAATTCCTTCAGTTCCTTAATTTCTTTCTCATATTCAGTAAATGATCCTTCAGCCTCCTCCATTTGCTCATTTAGTACAGCCATTCTCTTTTCAATGACTTCAATAGATTTCCCAAACTGTGCCACTGCTTCGTCAAACTGAGAATTGTAACCATAGGCCAAGCCCAACTGGTAGTGAGTTTCTGCAAGAAGACAGTTGTGGGCTTCCAAATACTGCTCTTGCAGGTTTAGACAACCTATGGAGAAGAGTGGAAGAGAAGACATGGATATAAGTGAGCCTGCAGAGAAGCTACAGGAAAAAGTTGAATCGACTTCAAATCAGTTACCTGAATCTTCTGAAGAGGCAAAAGAAGCAGCAATACCAGAAGGTGTGAATGAAGCTGAGGTCACTTCTGGGAAGCCAGAACAGAAATTATGTACTGAAGAAGGAAAATCAATTTCTGGAGCTGATGTTCAAAATAAAGAGTGTAGAGAAAAAATGGATCAGGAGAAACAAGAAGATGAAATGGGGAGCATAAAGGAAAAGCCAAAAGCTTCAGAAGATCAGCCTCTTGCCATCTTAGAAAAGCAGGGCACTTAGCCGGGCGTGGTGGCGCACGCCTTTAATCCTAGCACTTGGGAGGCAGAGGCAGGCGGATCTTTGTGAGTTCAAGGCCAGCCTGGTCTACAGAGTGAGTTCCANAGCCTCAGCCTCCATGCTTTCCAAAACTTCACTTCCGCTGGGGCCAGCATCCCCACTGCCTCCATTCACCTCGGGCTCTTGCTTGGCTTTCTTGGCATCACCTTTCCGGGGACTCTCTTCCTCTGGTTTCCTCTTCTTTCTGACTAGATGGGAAATATCAGTCACACAGTTTGATGAGGATGCACCATCTGCGGATTTTCTACCGGTGATCATGGAGATGGAGGCACCTCCTTCACTTGGAGTGAAACCTGAAGTAGAACTTTCCACCAGAGTAGCCTTCAGGGCTAATTCAGCTACATTCCCACTATGCTGGGATTCCTTTGCATCTTCTATCTTCTCTCTAATTTCAGGTAGCAGTTCCTTCAGTTCCTTAATTTCTTTCTCATATTCAGTAAATGATCCTTCAGCCTCCTCCATTTGCTCATTTAGTACAGCCATTCTCTTTTCAATGACTTCAATAGATTTCCCAAACTGTGCCACTGCTTCGTCAAACTGAGAATTGTAACCATAGGCCAAGCCCAACTGGTAGTGAGTTTCTGCAAGAAGACAGTTGTGGGCTTCCAAATACTGCTCTTGCAGGTTTAGACAACCTATGGAGAAGAGTGGAAGAGAAGACATGGATATAAGTGAGCCTGCAGAGAAGCTACAGGAAAAAGTTGAATCGACTTCAAATCAGTTACCTGAATCTTCTGAAGAGGCAAAAGAAGCAGCAATACCAGAAGGTGTGAATGAAGCTGAGGTCACTTCTGGGAAGCCAGAACAGAAATTATGTACTGAAGAAGGAAAATCAATTTCTGGAGCTGATGTTCAAAATAAAGAGTGTAGAGAAAAAATGGATCAGGAGAAACAAGAAGATGAAATGGGCAGCATAGAGGAAAAGCCAAAAGCTTCAGAAGATCAGCCTCTTGCCATCTTAGAAAAGCAGGGCACTTTAGTAAAGGTAGAAGCAGAGCCTGTAGGAGCAGAGCCTTTAGACCAGAACATCAAGTCAGTGGATGTGGGTGGAGATGAACCAAAGGAGGAGGTAGCTACCTCTGGAAATGAGCTAGGAAAGGCTGTTCTTGAGCAACTGGTAGGGCAAGATGTGCCTTCTATTGAAATGTCACCAATAGAGGCTGCAGAGGCTGGATCAGTAATCTCTGAGAAGTCAGGGCAGGAGATCACAGTTCCAGATGATGGTTCAGTTAATGGACCATCAGCTGTGGATCAGACTGCTAGTGAACCACAGGCTTCTGGAGAAGGAGTAACAGAAACTAAAGATGTATCAAGTGTAGAGGAGGTCAAGGCAGAGCTGGTTCCTGACCAGGAGGAAACTAAGTTACCTATAGAAGAGTCTAAGGCAGCTGGAGATGGGGTTGAGATCAAGGTAGCCCAGAGGGCTACTGAGAAAGCACCTGAAGAAAAATTTAAGATAGCTGCTAATGAAGAGACACAGGAGAGAGAAGAACAGATGAAAGAGGGTGAAGAAACTGAAGGCTCAGAGGAAGAAGACAAAGAAAATGACAAGGCTGAAGAAGCACCAAATGAATCAGTTCTTGAAAACAAGTCTCTTCAAGAAAATGAAGAGGAGGAGATTGGGAACCTAGAGCTTGCCTGGGATATGCTGGATTTAGCAAAGATTATTTTTAAAAGGCAAGAAACAAAAGAAGCCCAGCTTTATGCTGCACAGGCACATCTTAAACTTGGAGAAGTTAGTGTTGAACCTGAGAATTATGTACAAGCTGTCGAGGAGTTCCAAGCTTGTCTAAACTTGCTGATTATTTATATCTGGTTGTACTTTCCTTTTGGGTGCTTAAGGCCACACAGTTAGCCCAGATTAACCAAGGTTTTTGTTTTCTCATGGTCAGTTGAGGATCTGGTCCTCAGGGGCCTCTTGGTGGTTTTTTTGGGGGAAGAGGGTGGGAGCACCTTGCTCCTTTCAGCTTTTCATTTACCAGTTCCATCCACTGGACAAAATCAGGTCTTGCTAGACCAGGCTTCCCTTTTTGAAGCATGAGCAGACTTTCCTCTTTATAGACTGGACACTGGCTGAAGTCCCATTAGTGGCTCTCCAAGACCTCCCTGAACAGGAAGACTGGTGACCCACATTTGCAGGACATTTCAAGAGATGTCCCCGTGCATAATCCCGTAAGACTTGGTTGACCTCTGAAGGCAAGGAACAAAGTTATCCCTTAGGTCCCTCGGCCAAATTGGTATAGGCATTAAGTATGATTGTTAAGCACCCAGAAATGCTAAGTTGCACCAGCCTATTACATTGCACCTATATTAAAATTGTATCCTTTGGAAACAAACTGTACGTTGTTTCCATACCATATTTCTTGATTTGCATCTTTCCATTTTAATCCCATAATACTCTAAAAGATGCACACATACCCTCCATCATGTACCGAAAACCCAAGGTCTGAAAATAAATGTTAGGTCAGCTCTAGAACCTGTTTAGGGATTCACATTGCAAGAGCACAGTTGTCTTCAGATCATGAGGAATATAATATTAACATTGCTCAGTTTGCCTTACAACTAGGTACTTGGTACTAGCATCCACAGATGAGGGATACCATTCGTTTTTTGTTTTTCTGGGATTGTGTTACTTCACTTAGCATAAAATCTTCTATTCCATTTACCTGCAATTTCATGATGTCATCTTTCTTTTTTTTTTTCTTTTTTTTTTTTTTTTTTTTTTTTTTTTTTTTACGAGACAGGGGTCATCATTCTATACCACCTGACCCATCTATACCAGAAGTCGTATGGCTGGGTCAGTTGTTAGGCTCATTTTGAGTATTTTAAGAGTTCTCCACACTGCTTTCCACAGTGGTTTTAAAAGTTTGCATTCCCTACAGCAGTGGATGAGTGTTCCCCTTTCCCCACACCCTCTCCAGCATTTAGTATCATTTGTTTTCTTGAACCTTACCAAGCTTATGGGGGTGAGATGATATCTTAAAGTGGTTTTACTTTGCATTTCCTTAATTATTAGTGATGTTGAACACTTTTTATTAGTGATGCTGAACACTTTTTTATTAATTTTATTTATTTCTGTATGTGTATGAATGTACTGTCTGCATGCAAGTTTGTGCACCCATGTCGTGCAATGCCATGGAGATCAGAAGAGGGTGTCAGACTCCCCTGGAACTGGAGTTCTCCTGGAATTGGATTTTTAAAATGTTTCTCAGCCATCTAAATTTCCTTGCTTGTGAAGTCTCTGCTCAGCTCTTTACTCCTTCTTTCAAGTGAGTCATTTGTTTTCTTGCATCTTTGTTTTTTGAGTAGTTTATATATTCTGGAAGTTAATGCTCTGTCAGATGTATCAGCACTGAAGGTTTCCTCCCACTCTGTGGGTTTTCTCTTCACTTCCCTGATTGTTTCTTTTGCTGTACAAAAACGTTTAAATTTAATAAGGTCCCATTGTCAATCGTCAACCTTATTTCTTGTGCAGCAGCTGTCTGATTTAGAAAGTCTTTTCTTACACTTATGTCTTGTAAGTTGCTGCCAACTTTTTCTTCTATCACTTTCAGAGTTGTCCATTTCCTGTATTGTATTGTTCAGATCAGATGTTCTCTGTTTATTCTTTGTCTGGTTGATCTGTGATCTGTCCAAAGTACTCAGTTGGGTATTAAAGTCCCCTACTATGAGTGTGCTATAATTTGTGCCGAGGTCCTGTAGAGTTGTATTTATAAAGGTCAGTGCACCGGTGCATATATATTCATGATTGTAAAGTCTTCATGGTTAATTTTCCCTTTGATAAGGATATAATGGCCCTCTTTGTCTCTCCTAATTGCTTCTACTTTGAAGTCTATTTGTCTGATATTAAGATATTTCTTTTTGGTACCATTTGCTTAGAATATTTTTTCTATCCTTTCACTTTAAGTTGATGCCTATCCTTGAGAATGAGTTGGGTTTCTTGTAGACAGCATGTGGATGGATTCTGTTCCTAATCCATTCTCCCATTAATATCTAAGGTTATAATTGAGAAGTGTGTGTTGCTTCCTTTCACCTTATTATTGTTTGCATTTTTCATGTAGGTTTCTACTTCTGCATTTCTGCTTTTATTAATTTCTCTTTCAAGGTGCCTGGGGGTAGTTGCTCCTCTCCTCTGTCCTTTGAGTTGCTTCAAGTATTCTCTGAAGGGTTGGTTTTCTGGACATGTATTCTTTCATCTTGTTTATGTCATGGAAGATTTTTCTCTTTCCTTCAACTAGAATCAATATTTTTGCTGAGTATAGTAACCTGGGTTTGCATTTATAGTTGTTTAGTACTGGGAATGCTTTGCTCCATGTTCTTCTTGCTTTCATAGTTTGCACTGAAAAGTCAGCTATGATTCCGATAGGTTTCCCCTTATATGTAACTCTTGTGGCTTTCAGAATTTTGTCTTTGTTTTGGGCATCTAGGTTTTAACTATGATATGGTGTGGGGCGTTTCTTTTCTGGTCTAGTCTATTTGGTGTTCTTTGTGCTTCTTATATTCCTATGGGTTTGTCTTTTTTTAATTTGGGGAAATTTTCATCTATTATTCTGTTGACAATCTAATCAATACCATTCTCTTGGGATTCTCCTTCCTCTAACCCTATGATATGGAGGTTTGATCTTTCATAGTATCCCACATTTCCTGGTTGTTCCACTCTTGTGTATTTTTAAATTTTTCATAGTCTTTACTTGAGCTTTTTAGTTGTTCTATGTCATCTTCTAGATCTGATATTCTTTTTTCTGCTTCCTCCATTCTGCTTCTGAGGCTTTTTCCCATTTTTTCCTCTTGATTGGATGACTGTTTGATTTCCTTTTTCATTTCTTCCTGTGTTTTCTTAACTGTTTCCACTTCCTTTTGGAGCTTCTCAATCTTTTCTTGTAGCTCCTTATTTCTCTTGTTGGTTTCCTTTTTCATTTCAGCATGGGATCTTTTCAGTTTTTCCACTTACTTCTGGAGTTTGTCATTTTGTCCCTCTAGCTCTTTCCAGAATCTGTCATTTTGTCCTTTTAGTTCTTTCTGAAGTTTGTCCTTGTTTCCCTCTAGGTCCCTTCTGAGTTTTTCATTCTCTCCCCTTAGTTCTATGATTTTTTTTAATATATCTGTGATTGTTAGTCTACGATCTGTGTCCTGGTTTAGCTCTAGAGAGATCCCATTGTAGGAGTCTTCCACAGGCTCCATAGAGTTTTAGGTGGAGTTATTTTGAGCTTTCCTCATATTGTTCTTTCATTGTGCTCTCAGCATGTGGTTTGCCTTTTGCCTGTATTCTGAAACGAATCTTGAATGCCCCTGCACCTTGTTGAAGGGCTGCTTTCCTTGATTCTTTCAGGTACCTTGGTTGTATATTCCTTATGTATGGAGTGTTGACTTGTCTAGGTTTTAGGCTTTCAATTTTGGTTATATATTGGAAGGAACAGTTCACTCTTCCCTTTCTGTTCTGAAAGAGCTAGGTGGGTAACAACCCAGTTGACATCTTCTGAACACTGTATTCCCTCTGCTACCAGACACTCTCTCCTGAGTTCCAGTTGCTGGGGGCAAGGGGGTTGGTATCCTCTGCCCCCAGATGCTCGGACAGCAGTCTGTGTTAAAACCTCAGCTCCCAGCTCCCAGCTCCCAGAACCCTCTGGGCCAAAACACTTGTCTGCACACTCTCCACCCCCAGCTCGGTGGAGTTCTTTTTTTTATTATTATATTTTTTTATTGATGCTTTGTGCATTTCATACATCATTTTCCAATTCAGTTCAGGCATATTTCCCTTTCCCTTCCCCCCCACCCCCACCCCATCCTAGATCATGCATTCTGCCATAACTGTCCTGCATCTTTCTCTCAGTTTTTTTTTTCATTTTTTAGCTATAAGTGATAATCCATGAGTACAAGCATCCTTCGTGCAAAACCAATCTGCAGGCTGTTGTGCCCA
>VZQC01004414.1:5159491-5215753 GCA_009823505.1 Rhizomys pruinosus
AATACCTATATATCTAATTGCTTGTTCTTCATTAGTAGGATCGAAAGGTTATTCCTGGACAAACTGTCAGCCCATGAAAGGAAACAGCCAGAATTGACCAGAGTCCAAGTCAACAGCTCCAGAGAGAGTGGACTGTTTTACCTCTCATCCACCTGTGCCCCTTTTCTAAGCCTAGGGAACAATCTGCGGAAGAGGGGGCGTGGTAGAATGTAAGGGCTGCGATTGGGGTGAATGGTGAAACTACAACAATATAGACTGGACACTCATTTGATCAACTTGATTGAACATACAAGCCCCCCCTGCTGGATGGTGGGACCCATGAGCTGTGTGGGTTTGGGCACAACTGCTTGCAAATTGGTTTTACATGAAGGATGCTTGTACTCACAAATTATCACTTATTGTTAAAAAAATGAAAACAAAACAAAACAAAAAAGCAGAGAAAGATGCAGAAAACTTACAGCAGAATGCATGATCTGGGATGGGTAGGGGTGGGGTGGGGGTAAGGGAAGGGGATATATGCCTGAACTGAATTGGAAAATGATGTATGAAATACACAAAGCATCAATAAAAAAAAAACAGGTGTCTGCTATATATTATCTTAAATGCAGGTCCTCAATTCCGTTCCACTGAACAATGGGTATGTTTCTATGCCAATGATGTTTCTATTACTTTATCTCTATAGTAAAACTTAAAATCAGGGTTGATGATATCTCTAAGAGTTCTTTAATTGTTTGGGATTATTTTAGCAATCATGGGTTTTTGTGTGTTTCCATACTGAGTTTAGGATTATGTTTTTCGGTTTCTGAGAGGAGTTGCATTGGAATTTGGATGTGGATTGCATCAAATCTTCAGAAGCTTTTGCTAGGTTGGCCATTTTCACAATATTGGTCCTACTGAAACATAGCATGGTAGGTCTTTCCATTATCTGGTGTCTTACTCAGATTCTTTCTTTGATGTCTTATAGTCTTTATGATTTAAGTCTTTTACTTCCTTGGTTATATTTATCCTAAGATTCTTTTCGAGGCTATCATGAATGGGATCACTTCCCTGATTTCTAGCTCAGTGTGCTTGTTGGTGGTGTACATGAAGGATATTGGGGGGTTTTCTGTGCTAATTTTGTAACTTGTTACTATGATGAATGTGTTTATCAGTTTTAAAGGTTTTCTAGTAGAGTTTTCAGAGTCTTTTATGTATAGAATTATATCATCTCCAAATAAGGATACTTTGACTTCCTATTTCCAGTTGGTAACCCTTGTATCTCCTTCCCTTGTTATCAAGCACAGTATTGATCAGGAATGGAGAGAGTGGCATCCTTGTCTCATTCCTGATTTTAGAATAACTGCTATGAATGTTTCTCTATTTGCTATGATGCTGGCTGTGAGTTTTTTGTATATTAGCTTTATTATCTTGAGATACGTCCTTGTATCTTTACATACTCCAGGTCTTTTATAATGAAGTGGATATTGGATTTTGTCCAAGGCCTTTTCTACATCCAATGATGTAGAAGGAAGACAGCAAGGTTAGGCACCCCAGAACAAGTTTACTCAAAGGTAGCCAGAGCTGGACTCAGAGGGAAAAGAGCCAGCACCAAATGGCATTTGGCCAGGGTATTTAAATGGTCTTAAGTGCAAAGCCAGGTAAGGGGTTGGGGAGGGGTGTTAGGCTGTTGGTCAACAGCTTCTCAAAGAAAGCATGCCTTTAATCCTAGCACTTGAGAGTCAGAGGCAGGTGGATCTTTGTGAGTTCAAGACCAGCCTGGTCTACAGAGCAATTTCCAGGACAGCTGGGGCTACAAGGAGACCCTGTCTCAAAAAGACCAAACAAAACAAAACAAAACAAAAAAAGCAGAAGGTTCTTGAATACTGTGCCATTGCCTGCTCTTCCACAGGCAAAGCCAAGCCTGCTGTTACACCAATAGAGGTGGTTCCTGGAATGTTGGTCATGAATTTCAAATGAATTCTGGGACTAATGGCGAAATCAGGCCCTAACAGTCCCGCCTTTAGTTTGTAATAGAAAGGGGGTACTGTATTCTGTCCTTAGTTGCTTCAAGCTGACCAGAGGCATGGTCGGGGGGCAAGGGGGAGGGGAAGAAGGGGATGTCAGGCTGACAACTTAGGATCTAATCGCTGTCCTAGCCACTCGGGATGCTGGTGCTTGGTCTGATCAGCAGTGACCAGATGCTGGTCTGCAGATTCTCCATCTACAACTGAGAAAAGAAGTTGGTTAATCTTGAATGAGTGAGCTGTTGGGTTTGGTTTTGGAAATACTGTAAGAGGCATGGAATCACCATGCACAGAATTCCCAGCACCAACATGGGGCAGAGTAAAGGTGTTAGCTATGGGAGGATTGCAGCCCAGGGGACCCCAGTTGGAGAATCCCTCTTCTCTGGAACTCCATTGTGACAAGTCCTGTACTACTGTTTGCAGCAGGTGGATAGTCTGTTGTAACTTCCCTGATTAGTGACATAGCAGCAGTACTCTTCCCCTAGGAAAATGCAGTTTCCCTCTTTCTCAGCTGCAAGCAGGTCCAGAGCTCGCCTATTCTGGGGAGTGACCTCTGCTAATGAGGAAAGCTGCTGCTGTAAAATTTGAATACATTGGGTCATGGCTTCCACAGTGGTGATGAGCTGTGTGTTAAGTTGCTGGAGATCTTGAGAAAAAATTCTGGACTGTAACGAGGGCATGCCCCAAACTGCCCACAGCTATTCCAGTGGGGATGGCAAAAGGATGCTAAGGAGGGGGGTTGATTAGAGACATTGTATACAGGGAGAAGTAGAAGTAATGACCTTTGTAGTGCTGCACAGAGGAAGCATTCAGAAGCATGAATAATGGAGAAGTTTTTTGTTTTTTTTTAATAGTGAGGTGGAAAGGGAGAGTACTTTATCCTACAAGAATCTAAGTGAAGAATTAAGCTGATGGAGATTTTGTACTGTCTGCTATCTGGTGCTGTTAAGGGACTCTAAAGCCCTTCGGGTGTGGGAATCTTGGATCGTCTTTTTAATCTTTATCCTGCCTCTGGCTGAATAGAAAAATATGCTTCATAAAAGATGCCTGCAGCTGCTACACGATCCCTGGGCCAGGAGGAGTGATTGGTGATTTAAAACGTTAAATTTTTCTCTCCTGATGTGGAAAAAAGTTTTTGGGATGTATTCCCCATACAAGCCCTGAACAACAGTACTTGCAGGACCAAGATGGACACCCCTCCCATCCCCCCAGGTTCTCTACAGTCAGCACTGTCCTGTTCTCCAATAAAGCAGAGGAACTTAATATAATTCTCATATCCTGAATTGGCTCCCAGGCATTGGTGGGTGCACGGGTCAAGAATGTCAAAGGAAAGTGAAACAAAGAGGCAAGAGGACAGCTGGCATTCTGAGTAATTAAGAAGCCTGGGTTCCTGGTCTTTATCATCGAGTGCCCAGACTTCAAACCTGTAGGCACACAGAGGAGCAGTACAAGACTCTGGATTATCACTAGCCAGAGTTAGAGGGACAGTTATGAGAATGAGACAGGTGAAGGAGAGCAAATGCCACATAATGATATGGGCCCAGATGGCTATTCCTGTATAGAGGGCAGGGATGGGACTCTCTGGATCTTAAGTTTTAGAGGGCCATTTGGGGTGGCCAAGTATTTGCTACGAGCCCTTTCAGGATTGACTTGAGAGAGATGTATCCAGCCCTGGGTCCCAAGGAGCTTCGCTGAAGTAGGTGTGGACAGGATCACTTAAGTTCCAAGCCATCAGGGTGGTAGAGCTGTCTCTGGGGTTTTGTCCTTGGTGGTCGAGTAGAGGAAGGCGTAGTCTCCAGGTTGTAGAAGGTAGGGTACTGGATCCTTAGAGACCTGTGAGATGATGTGATCCATGTGTTCCCTGAAGCGTTGTCTTAGGAGAGAGAAGACAGGCAGGTAATCATAAAGGAGAGAAGAATCCTGTAGTGGAAAGTCACTTAGTAGTTAAGGCCAGCCATACATTAATTCAAAGGGATTAAGGAAGGAACAGGCTTGAGGAACATCTCTGAGTCTTGTTAAGGCCAGAGGGAGGAGAGAGGTCCATGGTTGGTGGAACTCCAAAACAGCTTGGTCAGTTGGTCCTTAAGAAATTAGTTAGCCCTCCCTACCTTTCCTGATGATTAAGTATGAAAGGTAAAGCGAACACTCCACGTGATCCCCAGAGCCTCAGAGACTGACTGGGTCACTTTTGAGACAAAAGCTGGACCATTGTCTGACTGGAGGCTGAGAGGAAGGCCAAAGCATGGGAAAATATGCTGGATCAGATGGATAGCAATAACATCTGATATCTCCTTCTTAGTAGGGAAAGCTTCTATCCAGCCAGAAAACCTATCAACAATAACTAAGAAATATCTGACACCATTACAAAGAGGCATGTGGGTAAAGTCAATCTGCCAGTCAATCCTGGGAGAGTGCCTCCGTACTGCTGAGGACTGAAGGAAGGAAGGGTCATCAACCCTCTTGGGGGAAAAAAATGGATGCACAGAGCAAGAGTGAGAGACATCAGTAAGAATTTGGAAGAGTTTGGGGTGGTAGAGGAGGGGATCAGGAATTTGCAGAGTGAACGCAGTCCAATGTGGAAAATCCAGCGCAATAGAGTCAAAATAGGGAGGGCTTGGTCCTCACGGAGGCAGTACTTGTCTCCAAGGAGCAGCCAGCCATCTGTTCCTAGCGGGCCACTCTCCCAGAGCAGAGAAGTGAGAGTGTCATGGGGGGGGGGGGGGGGGGCGGTTAGGAGGAGGAGAAGGCAGCAGAAGTCAGGAAGGAGATATCTGAGGCCCTCTAAGGGGCTTGGCTAGCTTTCCTAGCTACACAGACTGCCAGATCATTACCCCAGGCTATGGGATCAGCTGTATGCTGATAACCTCAGCAGTGAACAATGGCTGCTTTAGAAGGGAGATAAGAACCTTCTAAGAGTTTGAGGATAAGGGAGATCTTGGTGATGGGGATTCCTCTTGGGGTCAAGTGTCCCCTTTCCTTCCAGATGGCTGTGCGGTGGCAGAGGATATGGCAGATATATTTAGAGTCAGTGTATATGGTCACCTTTCATCTCCAGGCAAGAGACAGCGCCCTTATAAGAACTACCAGTTCTGCTTTCTGGGAGGCGGTCCCTGGGGGGAGGGTCTCACTTTCAATGACGTTCGGTGGAGAAACAATGGCCCATAGCCTGCCTTCTGCCTTCGGGACCCAGTAGGGGTGAGGGTCGAGCTTCTGTTCACAAACCAAGTCAAAGTAGAGTCAGGCAGGGGATTAAGGAAAATTAATGGCTCCAGGTAAGTGAGCTCTTGAAGCCCTTCTAAAGCAAGAGCAATAAGAAGTCCAGGCCAGTGGCAGGTTGAGGGGAGGGCTGCAGTCAAGCTGAGGGATGGGTTCTCACAGAAGGTAGCACAGAATGGCTGCGGTTGGGGGGGGGGCACTAAGGTAGCCAGAGAAGAATGGCAGTGGGGGAGAGGACAGTGACAGGTTGCCCCCAGGTCAGCTTAAGACTTTCCTGCGCCAGAAGGGCTGTAGCAGCTAGAGCTCAAAGACATGGCTGCCACCCACAGGATGGTGGAGCACAGCTGCTTGGACAAGTAAGATACAAAAGTAGGTGCCTTCATTTGGCCAGGACTCCTAGAGCCAAGCCCTTATTCTCCCAGATATGAAGGAGAAATGGGACAGAGGTCTGGAAGGGCCAAGAGCAGAAGCCTGAAGGAGGGCATCAGGGATAAGAAAGAAGGCAGCCTTAATAGGCCCCAAAGGGTCCACAGGTTCCCAGAGATCTCCCTTTGAAGCCCCATACAGGGGTTTCTCCAGGAGAGCAAAATTAGGAATCCAGTCCTTAGATATCCAGCTATACCCAAGAAAGAAAGGATTGCTTCCTTAGTGTAGGAGGCTGTAGGGATTTGAGGTGGTTTTTACAGTAAACGGCTAGAGTTGGGGAGATGGGGTAAGGAGAAATCTTAGGGACTTAACTTGGAGCCGGGCAAGCTGGGCTTTGGAGGGGGTGATACCCTTCACCCCTGCCCCCCAAGGAAGGTGAGCAGGAGAGCAGTGAGAGTTTTAGAGGGGACAAAGGGGGAGAACAAAGGAGTCAATCATCCATGTAGTGCAGCACAGTGGGTGGTCAAAGTCTCTGCAAAAAGGTCCCGGGCCTTTCTCAGTCAACGGGGCACAGGGCAGGCACAGGCTCAGTGTCCCGTTTGCCCACATTTGAAGCAGGACCCTGGTGGCACAGTGTTGGCGCCTTCTTTCCACTGGCCTGTGTTGGCAGTGGGCGTGGCTGTACTGCACAAGTGATTCAGCCGGATCCTGCTCCTCCCAGCCATTGTAAACTTTAAATGCCATTTCAAGCAGCTCTTCCTGGGGAGGTCACTGGGCCCTTTTCTAAATGCCTAAGTTTCTTCCTTATATCAGGATCAAATTGAAGAATAAAATGGTAATTTAACATAAGAATGCCCTCACAAGACTTGGGCTCAAAGTAGGTATATCTTATAAGAGCCTGAGTGAGTCTAGATAGGAATTGGGAGGGATTCTCATTTTCATCTTCAATGACTTCCTGGAGCTTATCAAAACTGGCTATCTAGTAGTAAGAATTCTAAAGACCCCCCAGGAGGTAGGTTATTATATGATCCCTGGGTGAAATATCAGAGTTGGGTTCTTCTGCTGTTGGAATCTAATGATTCTAATTGGTGTCTTGGCGAGGTACAGCTGGAACCCACACAGACATTGAGGAATTTTTTAGATGAATCTCCTCCCCACAGGCTTGGGCAGCTGCCCAAATCCGTTCCTTTTCATTGGGAGTAAGGGAGTTGGAAAGGATCACAAAAAGATCATGCCAAGGCCACAAGAATGAAGCACCTCTACTGCTGCTGGCTAGGGAGCTGCATCTCAGCATTCTACAGAAGAGAAGATAAAGGAAAGGGTCAAGTTGCACCTTGAAGAAACTCACCTACCTCTCTCTCCATCCCGGATCTGGATCTGGATGCTTCTGTCATGGACCACATACCAATTATGTGTTCCTGTAGATCACATCCTCAGAACTCAGTGACCTGAAATAGAAACATTTATCATCTCACAGTTCCCGTGACTCAGAAATGCAGAAGAGGCTCAGCTGAGCGGCTCTAGCTCAGGGTCTTTTGTGAGATCACGATCAAGATCTCAGCCATGGCTGCCGTCTACTCAGGCCTGACTAGACTGAGGGATCCACTTGCATGATGTCTCCCTTACACAGGAGAGCTCAGCTTCTTCCCGACTATTGGAAGGAAATCGTATTGTCTTGCACATGGGTCTGTCCACAGACCTGCCCAATAGCATGGCAGGTGGATTCTCCCAAAGTAAGTGATCCAGTGTGAAAGCCATAAGGCCTTTGATAACTTAGATATACACTTTCACTTTGACCACATCCCAGTCTTTAGAAAAAAAAAAATCACAAACCACATCCAGAGGAAGAAGGGTTCAGCTCCACATTTAGAACACACAGTATTTTTTTTATTTTTTTTATTGATGCTTTGTGTATTTCATACATCATTTTCCAATTCAGTTCAGGCATATTTCCCCTTCCCTTCCCCCAGTCCCACCCCACCCCATCCCAGTTCATGCATTCTGCCATAACTGTCTTGCATCTTTCTCTCAGTTTTTTTTTTCCATTTTTTAGCAATAGGTGATAATTTATTAGTACAAGCATCCTTCATGTAAAACCAATTTGCAAGTAGTTGTGCCCAAACCCACACAGCCCCTTGGTCCCACCATCCAGCGGGGGGGGGGGGCGTGTATGTTCAAGCAAGTGGATCAAAGGAGTATCCCGGGTGTATTGTTGTAGTTTCCCCGTTCACCCCAATCGCAGTCCTTACATTCTACCGTGCCCCCTCTTCCACAGATTGTTCCCTAGGCTTAGAAAAGGGGCACAGGTGGATGAGAAGCAAAACAGTCTACTTTCTCTGGAGCTGTTGTCTTGGTCTCTAGTCAATTCTGGCTGTTTTCTTTCATGGGCTGCCAGCTTGTCCAGGCATAACCTTTTGATCCTACTAATGAAGCACATGCAATTAGATATATAGGTATTTAAACAGTATAATATATAGCCTTTTGATCCTACTAATGAAGCATGTGCAATTAGATATATAGGTATTTAAACATAGACTGTTTTAAAAACAATTACAGTTCAGTGCCTTTAGATTTTCACCACCTTACTAAAATTTATGTTCAACCCATTCCCCAGTTTCATGTATTCTTTACATGACTAAAAGTCTAGATACTTTGTGTAATTTAATTTAAAATGTCAGAATCACAGTGAGATATTATGCAAGTGCTAAAAGCAATGCTTCATTGGAGGTTGAGTCTATAGTTCACCAAATGAGAGTTCACCAAATCTTAGTGTAGTGGGACACATGGTGCCCAGAACAGCCGTGCGTGCAGTGCCGCACTAAACTGTGAACTTTCTCAAACATTATGACAAGGTTTATTTCTACAATATTTTGGTAACTTATGTGGTTCTCAAGCTACTTTTGTAAAGCTAAATTTGTAGATGGCAATATCATCTCCCAAGGCCACAGAGTAGAAACTTACTTATCTTTATTTGTACATATGTATGACTTCCTGTCAAGCTGNGGGGTCTTATGTTGAGGTCCCTGATTCACTTGGAATTGAATGCAGGAAGTGAGAGTGGAGCAGTGGAGCACAACTTTATGTTCAACATCCAGTCACCCGGTTTAACCAGCATTTTACTGAAAATGCTGGGGGGGGGGGTTTCCTCCAATGAGTATTTTTGGACTCTTTATTAAAAAAAAAAATAGGGGTGCCTCTGATTCCATCCTGACTAGGTATGTAGAAAACAAACTGCCTTGTTTGTAGACTCAGGGTGGCAAAAATTAGAAATACCCCTGAAATAAAAAAGTGGGAATGATTATTTTGCTCTTAGTGATTGCTATTATAGATGGGACTTTTAGATTATAGATTATGTGATATAGGGGGTATAGATAATTATGAAAACTTTTTGTCAAAAACCCTTTCAATCCAAATCTTAAAACTACCTATGGACCAGGATTTGTGTGTTCCAACAGGCCAGAGTATAACAAACTTAATGGCTGAGAAGAAAAAGGCAGCGTGGCAGTGAGTAGGATGGTACCAGAACGGGCCAGCAGGAAGGAGTGACTCCGCTTAAGGCACTGGACGCCTCTGGGCATTGAAGGGATGGGAAGAATAGAAGAAGAAAAATGCAGGAAAAGAAGAAAGAAATAGAAATAAAATTAAAATGCCCCTTCAGATTGCTGCAGACATCAGGCCTCGCTGTGGATCCTACTAGTAACAACTTTTTTCAAGATTCCTAATGAAGCTTACCTTATAGGTGCCACAAAGTTTTAATACAAGAGACCTTCTTTACACTTCCCCCCATAAAATGAGGAGAAATAAGATGATGTGATGATGAAGGGTGGTCGTGTCTCCAGCTGTTTGTAGATTGGCATGGCCAGCTGTTCTAGAGGGAGTCGCGGGGAAAAGCCAGTGGGAACGTGGATAGGAACGGCCTCGGCGGGAAGTTGACGAAGGGACATCAGAAACGGGAAAAGAATGGAGTCGCGGAGGCAGAACCCATAGAGAAGGCGAATAGGCTCCTGAAGCTACTGCACTGAAAACAAAAATATATTAATACAGGGAGCTGTTTAGCCATACATCAAAATGGATTATTCACCACAGGAGCTGTTGGCCAGGGGTGGCTGGATCCAAGGAGGATCCCCCCCCCCCCACAAATGGTAAAGGATCCTTGCCCCAAAAATGGGATATCTGCAGGAAGGAGGAAACAAGAGAGAGGCTTATTCTTATAAGGCCCTCTTTGCTGTCCCCTTGCTTGCATGCCCTGCTGCTGTCTCTGCCCTGCTGTGAAGACCTGATATAAACATTGGAAAGATTTATGGAGACCGCACTTGCAACGTAAAGTAAGGGTATAGTAAGTATCCCGATGGTCTCTGGGTATTGCCTATCAGAGAGAGAGTGTTACCCAAAGACCACAATAATAAATCAAATATAGTTCCTTGAGTCAAGCAAGTTACTCCTCCGTCAGCACCCAGCTTTACACCTCATCTGCCCTGGAAATACTGTGCAGCAGTGGCCCCAGCCAGTCACAGCCATATGTCTGTATATCCCCCAAATCTAATTGACTATTAGCTCTCTCCTTGGAGGGAACATAATCCATGGCTGATGTCACAAGCTTACCTCCTCTAATGCTTAGGAGATGTTATAAACACACGAAGACCCTGCCATAATTAACAGAAGAAATTGTAATACATGGATTAACATACAATCCAAAAACTCTGTTTTACTTCTTCTTATTTTTGTGGTCTATACCAAGGAAACCTTTACACATAACAATTGTACTGTTTTTTAAATACTATATATTCTAATTGTGTGTGCTTCATTAGTAGGATCGGAAAAAAGGCTATATATTATACCTGTTTAATACCTCCTAAATATCTAATTTCTTTTGCTTCATTAGTAGGTTTGAATGGTTATGCCTGGACAAGTTGCCAGCCCATGAAAGAAAACAGCCAGGACTGACCAGACCTTAGAGAGGACCAAGACATCAGCTCCAGAGAAGTAGGAGTAGTAGATAGAGTGTTTTGTTTCTCATCCACCGGTGCCCCCTTTCTAAGCCTTTCCCTAGGGAACAATCTGCAGAAGACGGCGCGTTGGGTGGTAGAATGTAAGCGGCTTTGGATTGGGGTTTTTTTTTTTTCAAAAAATATTTTATTGTTTTTTTAATTTTTAATTAGGTTAATGGTTTGATTTGATTGAAATGCGATGAAACAATGATGATGATGATGTGATGGTAAAGTTTGTTAATGGTGTGATGATGATGTTTTGATGATGATTGGTGATTGATGATGTTGGATTGATGATTGTTTTTTTTGTTTACTGGTTATGATGATGATGGATGATGAAACCTGATGGATTTCGATTGAAACTACAACAATATAGATCTTGTGGACACTCATTGATCAACTTGATTGACACATACAAGGCCCCCCCCCGGATGGATGGTGGGGGGGACTCCTGGTGGGACCCATGAGTTGTGTGGGGTTGGTCACAACTGCTTGCAAATTAGTGTTACATGAAGGATGCCTTGTACTCACAAATTTATCACTTATTGTTAAAAAAAATAAAACAAAAACCAAAACAAAAAAGCAGAGAAAGATCAGAAAAGTTACCGCAGAATGCATAATCTGGGATGGATGGGTCTTAGGGGTTGGGTGGGGGGTTGGGTGGGGGGTTGGTGCGGGTTAAGGGAAGGGGCTATGGATGGATAGGGATCTTATTGCCCCCTGAATGAATTGGAAAATGATTTTCTTGAAATACCAAAGCACAATTAAAAAAAAACACAGGTTTTGTCTGCTATTATTATTATCTTAAATATGCCAGTCACAAATCCGTTCCACTGAACAATGGGTATGTTTCTATGCCAATGATGTTTCTATTACTTTATCTCTATAGTAAAACTTAAAATCAGGTTTAATTATACATCTAAGAGAGTTCTTTAATGTTTGTGGGATTGGATTATTTAGCAATCCATGGGTTTTTTTTGGGTAGATATCTCCTGAGTTTAGGATTTAGGATTAGTTTTTCGGGTTTTTTCTGAGAGGAGTTGCATTTATTGGAATAGTGGACAATTTGGCTGTGGATGCATCAAACTCTTCAGAAGAAGCTTTGCTGGTGGTTGGCCCATTTTCAAATATTGGTCCTACTGTGAAAAACTAGCTGGTCTAGTTCTTTCCATAATTCTCTGGTTTTTTTTTTTTGTCTTTGTTTTTTTTTTTTTTTTTTTTTTTTTTTTTTTTTTTTTTTTTTTGGTTTTATTTTTATTTAATTGTTTTAAATTTATTAGTATTAGTCTTTACTTCCTGGTTCTATTTATCCTAAAAGATTCTTTTCGATTGCTTATCATGAATGGGATCGATCACTTCCCTGATTCTAGCTCAGTGTTGCTTCGTTGGTTGGTTGTTGTACATGAAGATTCTTTGGGGGTTTTCTGTGCTAATTTTGTACTGTTACTCTTGTTACTGTGATGAATGAATGTTTTTTTGAATGTTTTATCACGTCTTTTTACAAATGGTTTTCTTTTTAATTAGTAGAGGTTTTCAGCAGAGTCTTTTATGTATAGAATTGATATCATCTCCAAATAAGGTACTACTCTTCTTTGCCCTATCTGTTATACCTCTTGTATCTGCTTCACCTTGTTTACTTTCAGCTGACTTACAGTATGATTCGGAATAGGAGGAGTGGGGGAGAGAGTAAAGTGGCATCCTTGTCTCATTCTGATTTTAGAATAACTGCTATGACTGTTTCTCTATTTGGCATTATGTTGTGCTGTGAGTTTTTTGTATATTAGCTTTATTATATTGAGAATACGTCCTTGTCTCTTTACATACTCCAGTCTTTTATTAATGAAGTGTGATATTGGAATTTTGTCCAGAGCTTTTCTACATCCACTGATGTAGAAGGACGACAGCAAGGTTTAGGCACCCCAGAACAAGTTTACTCAAAGGTAGCCAGAGCTGGACTCAGAGGGAAAAGAGCCAGCACCAAATGGCATTTGGCCAGGGTCATTTAAATGGTCTTAAGTGCAAAGCCAGGGGTAAGGGTTTGGGGGAGGGGTGTTAGGCTGTTGGTCAACAGCTTCTCAAAGGAAAGCATTTGCCTTTAATCCTAGCACTTAGGTCAAGAGGCAGGTGGGTTGGGATCTTTGTGAGTTCAAGGACCAGGCCTGGTCTTACAGAGCCAACTTTCCAGGACAGCTGGGGTTTACAAGGAGACCTGTCTCAAAAAAGACACAAACAAAACAAAACAAAAAAAAAGCAGAAGGTTCTTGAATACTGTGCATTGCCTGCTTCTTCCACAGGGCAAAGCCAAGCCTGCTGTTACACCAATAGAGGTGGTTCCTGGAATGTTGGTCATGAATTTCAAATGAATTCTGGGACTAATGCGCGAAATCAGGCCTAACCAGTCCCCGTCCTTTAGTTTGTAATAGAAGGGGGTTACTGTATTTGTCCTTAGTTGCTTCAAGGCTCTGACCGAGGCATGGTGCGGGGGGCACAGGGTGTGAGGGAAGAAGGGGATGTCAGGCTGACAACACTTAGGTCTAATCGCTGTCCTAGCCACTCGGGATGCGGTGTGGTGCTTTGTCTGTCCAGCAGTGACCAGATGCTGGTCTGCAGACTCTCCAATCTTACAAGAGAAAGAGTTGAGTTGAGTTTATCTTGAATGAGTGAGTGTTGGGTTTGGTTTTGGAAAATACTGTTAAGAGGCATGGAATCACCATGCACAGAATTCCCAGCACCAACATGAGGGCAGAGGTAAAGGTAGCTCTGTAGCTATGGGAGGATTGCAGCCCAGGGGACCCCAGTTGGAGAATCCCTCTTCTCTGGAACTCCATTGTGACAAGTCCTGTACTACTGTTTGCAGCAGGTGGATAGTCTGTTGTAACTTCCCTGATTAGTGACATAGCAGCAGTACTCTTCCCCTAGGAAAATGCAGTTTCCCTCTTTCTCAGCTGCAAGCAGGTCCAGAGCTCGCCTATTCTGGGGAGTGACCTCTGCTAATGAGGAAAGCTGCTGCTGTAAAATTTGAATACATTGGGTCATGGCTTCCACAGTGGTGATGAGCTGTGTGTTAAGTTGCTGGAGATCTTGAGAAAAAATTCTGGACTGTAACGAGGGCATGCCCCAAACTGCCCACAGCTATTCCAGTGGGGATGGCAAAAGGATGCTAAGGAGGGGGGTTGATTAGAGACATTGTATACAGGGAGAAGTAGAAAGTAATGACTTTGTAGTGCCTGCCACAGAGGGAAGCATTCAGCAAGCATGAATAATGGAGAAGTTTTTTGTCTTTTTTTCAATAGTGAGGTGGAAAGGGAGAGTACTTTATCCTACAAGAATCTAAGTGAAGAATTAAGCTGATGGAGATTTTGTACTGTCTGCTATCTGGTGCTGTTAAGGGACTCTAAAGCCCTTCGGGTGTGGGAATCTTGGATCGTCTTTTTAATCTTTATCCTGCCTCTGGCTGAATAGAAAAATATTGCTTCATAAAGATGCCTGCAGCTGCTACACGATCCCTGGGCCAGGAGGAGTGATTGGTGATTTAAAACGTTAAATTTTTCTCTCCTGATGTGGAAAAAAGTTTTTGGGATGTATTCCCCATACAAGCCCTGAACAACAGTACTTGCAGGACCAAGATGGACACCCCTCCCATCCCCCCAGGTTCTCTACAGTCAGCACTGTCCTGTTCTCCAATAAAGCAGAGGAACTTTAATATAATTCTCATATCCTGAATTGGCTCCCAGGCATTGGTGGGTGCACGGGTCAAGAATGTCAAAGGAAAGTGAAACAAAGAGGCAAGAGGACAGCTGGCATTCTGAGTAATTAAGAAGCCTGGGTTCCTGGTCTTATCATCGAGTGCCCAGACTTCAAACCTGTAGGCCACAGAGGAGCAGTACCAGACTCTGGATTATCACTGAGCAGAGTTAGAGGGACAGTTATGAGAATGAGACAGGTGAAGGAGAGCAAATGCCACATAATGATATGGGCCCAGATGGGCTATTCTTGTATAGAGCGGCCAGGAGGGATGGACTCTCTGGATCTTAAGTTTTAGAGGGCCATTTGGGGTGGCCAAGTATTTGCTACGAGCCCTTTCAGGATTGACTTGAGAGAGATGTATCCAGCCCTGGAGTCCAAGGAGCTTTCTGAAAGTAGGGTGTGGACAGCGATCACTAAGTTCACAAGACCATCAGGGTTGGTTAGAGCTGTCTCGGGGTTTTGTCCTTGGTGGTCGAGTAGGAGGGAAGGCTAGTCTTCAGTTGTAGAAGGTAGGGTACTGGATCCTTCGAGACCTGTGAGATGATGTGATCCATGTGTTCCCTGAAGCGTTGTCTTAGGAGAGAAGAAGACAGGCAGGTAATCATAACAGGAGAGAAGAATCCTGTAGTGGAAAGTCACTTAGTAGTTAAGGCCAGCCATACATTAATTCAAAGGGATTAAGGAAGGAACAGGCTTGAGGAACATCTCTGAGTTGTTAAGGCAGAGGGAGGAGAGAGGTCCATGGTTGGTGGAACTCCAAAACAGCTTGGTCAGTTGGTCCTTAAGAAATTAGTTAGCCCTCCCTACCTTTCCTGATGATTAAGTATGAAAGGTAAAGCGAACACTCCACGTGATCCCCAGAGCCTCAGAGACTGACTGGGTCACTTTGAGAAAAAAGCTGGACCATTGTCTGACTGGAGGCTGAGAGGAAGGCCAAAGCATGGGAAATATGCTGGATCAGATGGATAGCAATAACATCTGATATCTCCTTCTTAGTAGGGAAAGCTTCTATCCAGCCAGAAAACCTATCAACATAACTAAGAAGATATCTGACACCCTTACAAAGGAGGCATGTGGGTAAAGTCAATCTGCCGTCCATCCTGGGAGAGTGCCTCCGTACTGCTTGAGGACTGAAGGAAGGAAGGGTCATCAACCCTCTTGGGGGAAAAAAATGGATGCACAGAGCAAAAGAGTGAGAGACCATCAGTAAGAATTTGGAAGGTTTGGGGTGGTAGAGGAGGGGCTCAGGAATTTGCCAGAGTGAACGCAGTCCAATGTAGAAAATCCAGCGCAATTAGAGTCACAAACTAGGGAGGGGCTTGGGGCTTGGTCCTCACGGAGGCAGTACTTGTCTCCAAGGAGCAGCCAGCCATCTGTTCCTAGCGGGCCACTCTCCCAGAGCAGAGAAGTGAGAGTGTCATGGGGGGGGGGGGGGCGGTTAGGAGGAGGCGGAGGAGGCAGGAGAAGAGGCAGGAAGCCAGAAGTCAGGGAAGGAGTGGAGATTCTGAGGCCCTCTAAGGGGCTTGGCTAGCTTTTCCTAGCTACACAGACTGCCAGATCATTACCCCAGGCTATGGGATCAGCTGTATGCTGATAACCTCAGCAGTGAACAATGGCTGCTTTAGAAGGGAGATAAGAACCTTCTAAGAGTTTGAGGATAAGGGAGATCTTGGTGATGGGGATTCCTCTTGGGGTCAAGTGTCCCCTTTCCTTCCAGATGGCTGTGCGGTGGCAGAGGATATGGCAGATATATTTAGAGTCAGTGTATATGGTCACCTTTCATCTCCAGGCAAGAGACAGCGCCCTTATAAGAACTACCAGTTCTGCTTTCTGGGAGGCGGTCCCTGGGGGGAGGGTCTCACTTTCAATGACGTTCGGTGGAGAAACAATGGCCCATAGCCTGCCTTCTGCCTTCGGGACCCAGTAGGGGTGAGGGTCGAGCTTCTGTTCACAAACCAAGTCAAAGTAGAGTCAGGCAGGGGATTAAGGAAAATTAATGGCTCCAGGTAAGTGAGCTCTTGAAGCCCTTCTAAAGCAAGAGCAATAAGAAGTCCAGGCCAGTGGCAGGTTGAGGGGAGGGCTGCAGTCAAGCTGAGGGATGGGTTCTCACAGAAGGTAGCACAGAATGGCTGCGGTTGGGGGGGGGGCACTAAGGTAGCCAGAGAAGAATGGCAGTGGGGGAGAGGACAGTGACAGGTTGCCCCCAGGTCAGCTTAAGACTTTCCTGCGCCAGAAGGGCTGTAGCAGCTAGAGCTCAAAGACATGGCTGCCACCCACAGGATGGTGGAGCACAGCTGCTTGGACAAGTAAGATACAAAAGTAGGTGCCTTCATTTGGCCAGGACTCCTAGAGCCAAGCCCTTATTCTCCCAGACATAAGGAGAAATGGGACAAGAGGTCTGGAAGGGCCAAGAGCAGAAGCCTGAAGGAGGGCATCAGGGATAAGAAGAAAGAAGGCAGCTTAATAGGCCAACGGGGTCCACAAGGTTCCCAGAGATCTCCCTTTGAAGCCCCATACAGGGTTTCTCCAGGAGAGCAAAATTAGGATCCACGTTCCTTAGTCCTTAGTCCAGATATCATATACCCAAGAAAGAAAGATTTGCTTCCTTAGTGTAGGAGGGTGCTGAGGGATTTGAGGTGGTTTTTACAGTAAACGGCTAGAGTTGGGGAGATGGTGGGGTAAGGAGAAATCTTAGGGACTTAACTTGGAGCCGGAAGCGCTGGGCTTTGGAGGGGGTGGATACCCTCACCCTGCCCCCAAGGAAGGTGAGCAGGAGAGCAGTGAGAGTTTTAGAGGGGACAAAGGGGGAGAACAAAGGAGTCAATCATCCATGTAGTGCAGCACAGTGGGTGGTCAAAGTCTCTGCAAAAAGGTCCCGGGCCTTTCTCAGTCAACGGGGCACAGGGCAGGCACAGGCTCAGTGTCCCGTTTGCCCACATTTGAAGCAGGACCCTGGTGGCACAGTGTTGGCGCCTTCTTTCCACTGGCCTGTGTTGGCAGTGGGCGTGGCTGTACTGCACAAGTGATTCAGCCGGATCCTGCTCCTCCCAGCCATTGTAAACTTTAAATGCCATTTCAAGCAGCTCTTCCTGGGGAGGTCACTGGGCCCTTTTCTAAATGCCTAAGTTTCTTCCTTATATCAGGGTCAAATTGAAGAATAAAATGGTGATTTAACATAAGAATGCCCTCACAAGACTTGGGCTCAAAGTAGGTATATCTTATAAGAGCCTGGTGAGTCTAGATAGGAATTGGGAGGGATTCTCATTTTATCTTCATGACTTCCTGGAGCTTATCAAACTGGCTCTATCTAGTAGTAAGCTTCTAAAGGCCCCCCCAGGAGGTAGGTTATTATTGATCCCTGGGTGAAATATCAGTTGGGTCTTCTGCTGTTGGAATCTAATGATTCTAATTGGTGTCTTGGCGAGGTACAGCTGGAACCCACACAGACATTGAGGAATTTTTTAGATGAATCTCCTCCCCACAGGCTTGGGCAGCTGCCCAAATCCGTTCCTTTTCATTGGGAGTAGGGAGTTGGAAAGGATCACAAAAAGATCATGCCAAGGCCACAAGAATGAAGCACCTCTACTGCTGCTGGCTAGGGAGCTGCATCTCAGCATTCTACAGAAGAGAAGATAAAGGAAAGGGTCAAGTTGCACCTTGAAGAAACTCACCTACCTCTCTCTCCATCCCGGATCTGGATCTGGATGCTTCTGTCATGGACCACATACCAATTATGTGTTCCTGTAGATCACTATCCTCAGAACTCCAGTGACCTGAAATAGAAACATTTATCATCTCACAGTTTCCCGTGACTCAGAAATGCAGAAGAGGCTCAGCTGAGCGGCTCTAGCTCAGGGTCTTTTGTGAGATCACGATCAAGATCTCAGCCATGGCTGCCGTCTACTCAGGCCTGACTAGACTGAGGGATCCACTTGCATGATGTCTCCTTACACAGGAGAGCTCAGCTTCTTCCCGACTATTGGAAGGAAATCGTATTGTCTTGCACATGGGTCTGTCCACAGACCTGCCCAATAGCATGGCAGGTGGATTCTCCCAAAGTAAGTGATCCAGTGTGAAAGCCATAAGGCCTTTGATAACTTAGATATACACTTTTCACTTTGAACCAACTCCAGTCTTAGTTAGAAAAAAAAAACTCACAAAACCACATCAGAGGAAGAAGGGTTCAGCTCCACATTTAGAACACACAGTATTTTTTTTATTTTTTATTGATGCTTTGTGTATTTCATACATCATTTTTCCAATTCAGTTCAAGGCCCCCCAATTTCCCTTCCCTTCCCCCAGTCCCACCCCACCCCATCCCAGTTCTGCATCTGCAATAAACTGTCTTGCATCTTTCCTAGTTTTTTTTTTCCATTTTTTTAGCAATAGGTGATAATTTATTAGTACAAGCATCCTTCATGTAAAACCAATTTGCAAGTAGTTTTGCCCAAACCCACACAGCCCCTTGGTCCCCACCATCCAGCGGGGGGGGGGGGCGTGTATGTTCATCAAGTTGATCAAATGAGTGTCAGGTTATATGCTGTAGTTTCACCATTCAACCCCATTATGCAGCTCCTTATCTTCTCCACGCCTCCTCTTCTGCAGATGTTCCCTAGGCTTAGAAAGGGGCACAGGTGGAAGAAGCAAAAAGTCTACTTTCTCTGGACTGTTGTCTTTGGACTCTGGTCAGTTCTAGCTGTTCCTTTCATGGGCTGACAGTTTGTCCAGGGATGAACATTTTATCTCTATAATAGTTGTCTCCAATTTAACAGTTGGAGAACGACCTCACCATATCATATTCTCCTTCTTCTATGGGGGGGAGGTAAGAAAGGTCTCTCGTATTAAAACTTTGCGCACCTCGAAGGTAAGTTTCATTGGGACTCATTATATAGTTGTTACAAGTTAGGATCCACAGAGGGTTCGATTTTGTAAGCAACTCTGAGGATTTTCTTCTTTCACATGTTCAGATGGGCTCCAACCCTCCAGTTGGCACTTTTGCGTAATCCTAACCATGCAAAAGCTGTATCTTTTTTCTTCCTCACCCTTAAGTTGGGTGACTTTTGACCTGTTGGAACATACAAAATCTTTTCCCGTAGTTAGTTTTATTTAGCATTGAATTACAAGGTTTTTGATGAAGGTTTCATGTCTATCTGTATCCCCCCTTTTTTTTTAGGTTTTAGGATTAGTAAAAGTAAAGACGGATGTGTATATAAACTAACATTGTTTAACAGGTCTCTGAAAAACTTAATGCTACCTTTAGTTAAATGGAAATATAAATATGTTGTTCGCCACATTTGTTTATAGCTATAAAATCTGTATAACAATAAACTTTGGGTTGGCATATACAAATGTTCTCTATAATTTCTCTGTTGTACAGTATCACCTTGTAGCATTCTCTTTCACCTATAAGATGATTTAACATAAAAATTAAGTTTGCTTCCCAAGTTAATCACATACAGTCACCCAAAACAGCATGGGTGAATTTGATGAAATCTGTGCCTTGATTCCACCCTATAGGTATGTATAATACAACTGTCTTCTGGAGACTCATGGGTCAAAAGAACACACAGTATTTTTAAGCTGCAACATATATCAAAGCTGAGTCCACACCACAGAGCACTCTGTCAGCCCTAGGTCAACACATTTATTTCTATGAGGTTCAGAAATATAGGGCTACCTTACTGAAGCCTCTGGAACTTGGAATTTTCCATTATTTGCAGCAAAGTTTAATCCAGTCAATACAAAAACTCAGTCAATGAACACAGCAATAGAAAAACTTCTCCTGAGCAATAAATCTGTCATTCTTCTTCTTCTTCCCACAACCCACATCCTCAAACCACTTCTGGCATCCAGCGTTTGCACCCCTGTGTGACCATATTTACTCTCAGTGTCCTGTTCAATGCTCATTGGCACTTGTAGGGGTACCCTTCCCTTCCTCTACCATTCTCCACACAACAGAGGCAGTCAGATGTGAGCAAACCTTGTTACCCTCCTACTACATGTACCAAGCCTTCCCAGGCGGAACTAAGGCTCACTGTTAAATCTTATGAATAACAGTAACCTCCACAATTGTCCACATTCACAAAACATAGCTGTGAAAAACCTAAACATTATGCCCTGGCTCTTGAGGAACCACACTAACCTGCTTCCTGTCTCCCTGTCAGTCACCTGACCTGCTATTGTGTCTTAAATCAAGGGTCTTTCTTATCCCAGACCCTTCCAGTTCCTAGTCCCAGTCTGGCAGTGGGCACTTGCACAAGTAAATAAGATGTATAAAATCGAGAAACTTATAATTGAATGACATGGTCATCATCAGTTCACCTTATTTGGGAGAAAGAGAGAAAGCCATTTTTAATTAATAACTGTTAAGCATTTAGATCAACAGAAGACTGTACATCAAAATCTAGAATTCTAGCTTCTCTTAAAATTTTGGACTATGCTATTTGTGAGAATATGAGTGGACCTGGAAGACATTATATTAAGTGAAACAAGGCCAATTCAGAGAGATAACTACCACATGATCTCATTCATGGGGGCAATCTTTAAAAATTTACAATTTACAGGAACAGAAAGAAGACTGAGAGCTACCAGGGGCTGTTGTAGGAAAAATGAGAAGACATTCGGGGAAAATTGGTCAGAGTATATAAATTTCAGAGAGGCCAGAGATATAAGTTCAAAATATCTGTGGTACAACATAGTGACTACCATTAATAAGAGGGTGTTGAAGTCTTGAAAATCTCAAAGAGTGGATTTTTTTAAGTGTTCTTACAACAACTAAATAAAAGTAGTGTACAAGACAAATGTAGTACCCATAAATACCAGCAACTTTTATCTGTCAATCAATAAAAATTAAGTAAAATAGACAATTCAAAACTACAGAGTCTGCATGTCCACATGGCTAAACAGGCTACAGCTGGAACATATTGTCCTCTTGTGGGAAAAGATGAGCTCAGAGTAGACCAGAGCTCATTCCCAGCCAGTCCTACTCCTGGAACCCGCCTGGTGGACTTAATTTTTATATGTAGCACGGAGCGTTCAATATGGATCCTACATGACCAGAAGACAAGGCCATCGGATTATAAATCCTGGCCATCTCCTGGAAGGATGCGCACCATGGCCCCCTGGCAAGGGGAGCTACCAGTAAGTTCTTTTTTTTTTTTTTTAATTTTTATTTTATTTTATTTATTTCGGTATGTGTATCAATGTACTGTCTGCATGCAGGTTTGTGCACCCGTGTCGTGCAATGCCACGGAGGTCAGAAGAGGGTCTCGGATTCCCCTGGAACTGGAGTTCTCCTGGAATTGGAGCCCCAGATGGCTCTCAGCTGCCATGTGGGTGCTGGGGATCGAACCCGGGTCCTCTGTAAGAGCGGTCGGCGCTCTTAACCGCTAGGCCATCTCTCTAACAAGCCGCTGGAGCCGTGGCCGCTGCAAGACGGAGAGAGGGCAAGTGGGGCAGTGAGAACCCCAGGCTGACTGCCTGAGTGGAATTCAGACACCTCCCCTTCCTGAGGCAAGGGGACTAAGTGACTCAGTCTCCAGGTCCCCACCCACTGATCGAAGTGTTTACACAGAAGCTGGAGGGGACACAGAGTGGTGTGAAGGCTGTGCCCTTGTACAAGACAAAGGCTCAATACAAAGGAGCTAATGTGCCCATTCCTCACTGTTCGTCTTTTCTGGGGGAAGAGCACCTCTCTATACATAACTAGACCCTCGGGGCTCTGACTGATGGGACCTTCCGCAGAGCTCAGAGTGGAGGAAAGGGATGTCAAGCGGAGACTGTTGATTAATTGGATTAATCTCTCTCTCTCTCTCTCTCTCTCTCTCTCTCTCTCTCTCTCACACACACACACACACACGCACACACACGCACTTTCCTCTCACTTTATATAAACACAAAGCTACAGCTCACAGACCACCAAGCAGCATCTGAGACACGTTGCAGTAGCTCTGATACACTCCAGGAGTTCTGACCTTTTCCATCTGAGGCGCTTATTAGCAGTAATTGAACATGCTATGGGCATTTAGTTTAGCGAAGGCCAAGGTCTCTAGCTAAGTAGCCTCAGGCAGTTAGGAGATTGTGGAGATGCTCCTGCTCTGCTCTTTGCATCCCATAATAGTAGCAGAGAGGCACACAAACGTGACCACACACTTCCCTACTGCCTTGACCAGTAACACTGGTCTCCTCTACCTCATCCCCCTCCAACCTAGACAAAGGACCTGCCTTGGTCCTTTGTCAAATAAAAGGCAGAAGCATTGGCCACTGAGCAGCCTGGCTTCATATCAAGGTTCATCCCTTCCATTTATTCACCCACCAGTCATTCTAAATCCCAGAAGTGGAAAGGGGTAATGTGTACCACAGCTTCTTGTCAAACACAGTGATGGCCCTTTGTGTAACTATGTCACATGATCCTTACAAAAGAAAATACACATGGGAAGAATATTGGCCCTAAACAAGGGATAACAAGAAAACCAAGAACACCAGCCCCGGCAGGAGGGAGTAAAGCCGGAGATGGAATCTGGAAGCTGCTACTGGGGGCTTATACCATCTCTGGAAGCTGCGCAGAGCTGACAGGACCTCTGGACACATAAGTGCGGAGTCCAGGGAGCAGCTACTGGAAGGAATCTCAAATGTGTCCACCTGAAGAGACTGCAGCTGCCTCTCAGCAAGAGCTGCTTCTCCAGCCCTTCCGACTTCCAGCTCTTACACAGAGGCTTTCCTTGTGGGTATAAATGATCCAAAAATAGCTCCTGCATACTGGCTTCTAGGTGGTTTATTTTTTCAGTGGAGGCTAAGATCCATTACCCTAAAAAGTCAGAAGTTCCAAGCTTAAATTTTCATGTACCCAAGTGTTATACAAATAACTGACTTAAAACAGATCGTAGCCACTTGGGGCATGTCTGACTTCCATTCCCTACAAAATCATGCCCAGCATCTGCTGACCATGATGAGACTGAGCCTGCAGTAAGGAGACCCCCAAACCAGTACTGTCTTTGAGCCACTATGCCCCAGAGACTTCTCTTTGGGCTGTTAAGTGATGTCACCTAGGCTTCTACCTTCCTCTGGATCCATGCTCCCTTCAGCAAAGCTTCTGCTACCTCATGCACACAGCTTTTTCCTTAACCAGACTCAAAAGTCTTCAATCTACATGTTGGAAATCCATAGCCCACAGCTGTGTGGAGAAGTGAATCTGAGACATGCAGAGGAGACCTGAGATGAGGGCGACCCAGTGGTGCCAGATGACGGCTGACAAGTGGCACACTAGGTGCCTCCCTCAAAGCCACTACTGCATGCTGCATTTCAGGGCCACCCCTTGTCTCCTAGGAATGTGCTTCCACACTTTCTCCACAACTCTGTCATAAAGCAGACATTATCTGTGACTGCCTCACTGGCTAATTACAAATGCAACCACTTCTGTGAGTTTAAGGCCATCCTGGTCTACATAGTGAGTTCCAGGACAGCTGAGGCTACAGGAAGATCCCTTCTCAAAAAGAACGACAACAATAAAAATTGCAATCACTGGGTTAATAGTTAACAGCAACAACACCCAAGCATGTGTTGAAATATAAAAGGCTGTGTCTTTTCCAGAGAATCTACCTACCGAGAACATTTCTGAGTATCTCTGGTTGTGCTGACAGGTGTCAAGGTGGCATTAGTGGCGTTAATCCTAACAATAGCTCACTATGACCTCCTCTAGTTTGTAAGTCAAGAACTCCTGTTCCCAAGCCAGATTACCCAAACTACTGGAACCAGCAGCACCAGCCAGGTAGATACAGACCTGTCCTGATCTCAGGCACCTGAGCAGCCATATCCCCCATGCTGGAGTTACTGACACAGGATGTCTCGACACTACTGCCAATGTTGAGGGAATTTAGGTAAACAGTTTCCTGTCACAGAAGAGAGGAACAGTCTCCAGCATCACTGTGAGAATACCTATCCTCTCCTGAAAAGAGAAATCTCTGTAAAGGGAGAAGAATGACGCAGGCCTGGTACACCCAAAGGAACTCTATATCCTGCTACAGAGATGCCTGCTCATCCGTGTTCGTTACTGTTCTATTCACAACAAACAGGGAATGGAAACAGCCTAGATGTCAATCAACTTATCAGTTGATAGTGAAAAGATAATGAAAATGTTGGCCATTTACACAATAGAATATTACTCAGCTATTAAGGGAAATGAAATTGTGATGTTTCCAGGTAAATGTACAGAGCTTGAAATACTGCTTGTTCTTTCTCATATGGGAATGCTAGCCTTGAATCTTCAGATATGTATGTTTTGTTTGGACTATCCAATTTAAGGGACCATGGAGGGAACTTAAAGGATAGAACACAGGCAGTATAAAGGGAAAGGAAGAAATAATAGAATGGGAAATGTGAAAAGGGTTGGGGACAGGAAGGCAGGGTAGAGCAGGGCGTGTGGAGAGGGACAGCTAAGACTAAACACGTTTGAAAAAGGTCACATGGAAACCTACTGTAGAAGTCTCCTAATATACACATTTAGATATATAAAGAGTTTAAGGGCTGGAGGGATAGTGCAGCCATTAAAGGCTGAGTCTAAGAACCACAAAAAAGAAGAGTTTAAATGCAGTTACCTTATAATAGTGGGGGACCAGCAGCCCTTCTAGACTATCAAATGAAAACCCAGTGCCAGTAATGGGTTACCTCTTTCAGAGTTAGTGGTTAGTCAGTGGGGTCCCATAGACCCCCAGTCATTACAGGCTACTGTCATTGCTCTTGGTAGCACTCCAGAATCTGATGGTAAGATCCCATCGCTGAAGATACCACATACTCTGAGGCATGGAACATGGAGAAATCAAGCTGGTACTGACCTGGAAGTTTCATCCCTACTGGCTAGCTTCTATAGTGCTGAAAGGTACTGTACAAACTACCAGAGGATAAAAGTCATCATCAATCTCATCAACAATGACCAGTCTGGCAGCATATGCCCCTGGTACAATAGTGGCATGACTGTTACAGGAGTGATCAACTTTCTGATAATTTAAGGCCTGCTCCACAAGATGAAACTTTTGTCTGGCACCATTACTGTGGCCAAGAACCTATGGTTAAATAAACCATATACCCAAAAGAGAACATACTACTATTATTCTGTTAAATGACATTGTGTTAAACTAACTCCTGGTGAGTCACTATTACACCCATAGATTCACGCATCACTCAACCCTCAACAGAGCTTTTGTCAGTATAGCCATTCTATCAGAGAAGCCCACAACTGGTCAGCACATGGAGAAAAGAGTCTGTGGAGTACTCAGTCCTAAGTGGAGCATCTATGTCATACTTCCTCTGCCCACAGCTCAGGGATGATTGAGGCTCAGGGAAGCAGAAGGATTGTAAGAGCCAGAGGTGATGGATGGCTTCAACTAACAGCATTTTATAGACACAACAGGGAAGTTGCTCACATAATCTCACAGCAGCTGGGATAGCATGTGCAATCTAAGCATGGAAAGGAACAGTGATCACAAAGTCCCACCCCTCACTGAGGAGCTACTGGGAGAGAGGAAGTCAATTCTCTTCAAGCATGAGAGGCTACTCATGCTCCAGCAGCTGGTGCAACACCCAAACATGTGCTGGCAGCACTAACTGGATTTAGTATGTTAAAAGAAAAAGAAGAACATGTAGGCTGGGTGTGGTAGCACATGACTGTAATCCCAGCACTCAGGAGGCAGAGGCAGACAGATCTCTGTGAGTTCGAAGCTAGCCTGGTCTACATAGCGAGTTCCAGGACAGGAAGACCCTATCTCAAAAAAAGACCAAAAAAAAGAAAGAAGGAAGGAAGGAAGGAAGGAAGGAAGGAAGGAAGGAAGGAAGGAAGGAAGGAAAGAAAAATCTTATTAAACCTAACTAGCCTGGAACTTGCTATGGAGATCAGGCTGGCCTCAGTCTNGCCACTGAGCAGCCTGGCTTCATATCAAGGTTCATCCCTTCCATTTATTCACCCACCAGTCATTCTAAATCCCAGAAGTGGAAAGGGGTAATGTGTACCACAGCTTCTTGTCAAACACAGTGATGGCCCTTTGTGTAACTATGTCACATGATCCTTACAAAAGAAAATACACATGGGAAGAATATTGGCCCTAAACAAGGGATAACAAGAAAACCAAGAACACCAGCCCCGGCAGGAGGGAGTAAAGCCGGAGATGGAATCTGGAAGCTGCTACTGGGGGCTTATACCATCTCTGGAAGCTGCGCAGAGCTGACAGGACCTCTGGACACATAAGTGCGGAGTCCAGGGAGCAGCTACTGGAAGGAATCTCAAATGTGTCCACCTGAAGAGACTGCAGCTGCCTCTCAGCAAGAGCTGCTTCTCCAGCCCTTCCGACTTCCAGCTCTTACACAGAGGCTTTCCTTGTGGGTATAAATGATCCAAAAATAGCTCCTGCATACTGGCTTCTAGGTGGTTTATTTTTTCAGTGGAGGCTAAGATCCATTACCCTAAAAAGTCAGAAGTTCCAAGCTTAAATTTTCATGTACCCAAGTGTTATACAAATAACTGACTTAAAACAGATCGTAGCCACTTGGGGCATGTCTGACTTCCATTCCCTACAAAATCATGCCCAGCATCTGCTGACCATGATGAGACTGAGCCTGCAGTAAGGAGACCCCCAAACCAGTACTGTCTTTGAGCCACTATGCCCCAGAGACTTCTCTTTGGGCTGTTAAGTGATGTCACCTAGGCTTCTACCTTCCTCTGGATCCATGCTCCCTTCAGCAAAGCTTCTGCTACCTCATGCACACAGCTTTTTCCTTAACCAGACTCAAAAGTCTTCAATCTACATGTTGGAAATCCATAGCCCACAGCTGTGTGGAGAAGTGAATCTGAGACATGCAGAGGAGACCTGAGATGAGGGCGACCCAGTGGTGCCAGATGACGGCTGACAAGTGGCACACTAGGTGCCTCCCTCAAAGCCACTACTGCATGCTGCATTTCAGGGCCACCCCTTGTCTCCTAGGAATGTGCTTCCACACTTTCTCCAACACAACTCTGCTCAATACAAGCAGACATTATCTGTGACTGCCTCACTGGCTAATTACAAATGCAACCACTTCTGTGAGTTTAAGGCCATCTGGTCTACATAGTGAGTCCAGGACAGCTGAGCTACAGAAGATCCCTTCTCAAAGAACGACAACAATAAAAATTGCAATCACTGGGTTAATAGTTAACAGCAACAACACCCAAGCATGTGTTGAAAATATAAAAGGCTGTGTCTTTTCCAGAGAATCTACCTACCGAGAACATTTCTGAGTATCTCTGGTTGTGCTGACAGGTGTCAAGGTGGCATTAGTGGCGTTAATCCTAACAATAGCTCACTATGACCTCCTCTAGTTTGTAAGTCAAGAACTCCTGTTCCCAAGCCAGATTACCCAAACTACTGGAACCAGCAGCACCAGCCAGGTAGATACAGACCTGTCCTGATCTCAGGCACCTGAGCAGCCATATCCCCCATGCTGGAGTTACTGACACAGGATGTCTCGACACTACTGCCAATGTTGAGGGAATTTAGGTAAACAGTTTCCTGTCACAGAAGAGAGGAACAGTCTCCAGCATCACTGTGAGAATACCTATCCTCTCCTGAAAAGAGAAATCTCTGTAAAGGGAGAAGAATGACGCAGGCCTGGTACACCCAAAGGAACTCTTATCCTGCTACAGAGATGCCTGCTCATCCGTGTTCGTTACTCTTCATTCACAACAAACAGGGAATGGAAACAGCCTAGATGTCCAATCAACTTATCAGTTTGATAGTGAAAGATAATGAAAATGTTGCCATTTACACAATAGAATATTACTCAGCCTATTAAGGGAAATGAAATTGTGAGTTTTCCAGGTAAATGTACAGAGCTTGAAATACTGCTTGTTCTTTCTCATATGGGAATGCTAGCCTTGAATCTTCAGATATGTATGTTTTGTTTGGACTATCCAATTTAAGGGACCATGGAGGGAACTTAAAGGATAGAACACAGGCAGTATAAAGGGAAAGGAAGAAATAATAGAATGGGAAATGTGAAAAGGGTTGGGGACAGGAAGGCAGGGTAGAGCAGGGCGTGTGGAGAGGGACAGCTAAGACTAAACACGTTTGAAAAAGGTCACATGGACAACCTACTGTAGAAGTCTCCTAATATACACATTTAGATATATAAAGAGTTTAAGGCTGGAGGGGATAGTGCAGCCATTAAAGGCTGAGTCTAAGAACCACAAAAAAAAGAGTTTAAATGCAGTTACCTTATAATAGTGGGGGACCAGCAGCCCTTCTAGACTATCAAATGAAAACCCAGTGCCAGTAATGGGTTACCTCTTTCAGAGTTAGTGGTTAGTCAGTGGGGTCCCATAGACCCCCAGTCATTACAGGCTACTGTCATTGCTCTTGGTAGCACTCCAGAATCTGATGGTAAGATCCCATCGCTGAAGATACCACATACTCTGAGGCATGGAACATGGAGAAATCAAGCTGTATGACCTGGAAGTTTCATCCCTACTGGCTAGCTTCTATAGTGCTGAAAGGTACTGTACAAACTACCAGAGGATAAAAGTCATCATCAATCTCATCAACAATGACCAGTCTGGCAGCATATGCCCCTGGTACAATAGTGGCATGACTGTTACAGGAGTGATCAACTTTCTGATAATTTAAGGCCTGCTCCACAAGATGAAACTTTTGTCTGGCACCATTACTGTGGCCAAGAACCTATGGTTAAATAAACCATATACCCAAAAGAGAACATACTTACTATTATTCTGTTAAATTGACATTGTGTTAAACTAACTCCTGGTGAGTCACTATTACACCCATAGATTCACGCATCACTCAACCCTCAACAGAGCTTTTGTCAGTATAGCCATTCTATCAGAGAAGCCCACAACTGGTCAGCACATGGAGAAAAGAGTCTGTGGAGTACTCAGTCCTAAGTGGAGCATCTATGTCATACTTCCTCTGCCCACAGCTCAGGGATGATTGAGGCTCAGGGAAGCAGAAGGATTGTAAGAGCCAGAGGTGATGGATGGCTTCAACTAACAGCATTTTATAGACACAACAGGGAAGTTGCTCACATAATCTCACAGCAGCTGGGATAGCATGTGCAATCTAAGCATGGAAAGGAACAGTGATCACAAAGTCCCACCCCTCACTAGGAGCTACTGGGAGAGAGGAAGTCAATTCTCTTCAAGCATGAGAGGCTACTCATGCTCCAGCAGGCTGGTGCAACACCCAAACATGTGCTGGCAGCACTAACTGGATTTAGTATGTTAAAAGAAAAAGAAGAACATGTAGGCTGGGTGTGGTAGCACCATGCACTTAATCCCAGCACTCAGGAGGCAGAGGCAGACAGATCTCTGTGAGTTCGAAGCTAGCCTGGTCTACATAGCGAGTTCCAGGACCAGAAGACCCTATCTCAAAAAAGATCCAAAAAAAAAAAAAAAAAAAAAAAAAAAAAAAAAAAAAAAAAAAAAAAAAAAAAAGAACATGTGAACTTGGGGGCAGATAGGGGAAGAACCGTGTATGTATGAAATTATCAGATAATAAACAAAGATGCTGCCTGTCTCCTATTTTCACCAAGCACCCAGTCACCCAGTGCCCCTCCATCACAGAACTCCCCAGAGCCATTGCGTCTTGTCGTTGCTGTGGCAGATGCTATGCTCTGACCAGCATCAATTACCCCCTCCCATAATCCTTGTCTGCTGCAGGGTGACCACATCCTCGGTCATAGAGCATAGCTGGTGAAGCTGCACAGTCCGTGGGAAAACCTGCCCCACTATCACCTTTTGCGCAGCCATAACAGAAGATTTTTATACTATAAAAATACACACATGGAAAAAATCCTCAATTTCATTTGGAAAAACAAAAGACCCCGAATAGCCAAAGCAACCCTGAGCAAAAAGAGCAATACAGGGGGGATCACTCTACCAGACATCAAACTATACTACAGGGTTATAGTCATGAAAACAGCTTGGTACTGGCACAAAAACAGACCTGTTGACCAAAGGAATGAAACTGAAGATCCAAACCTGAGCACATACAATTTCAGCCACCTAGTATTTGACAAGGGGGCCAAGAAGGCACAATGGAGGAATGACAGTATCTTCAGTAAGTGGTGTTGGCAAAACTGATCACCACCTGTAGAAGAATGAAATTAAACCCCTACCTACCTCTCGCCCTCTGCAAAAGTCAATTCCAGATGGATCAAAGACCTCAACGTGAAATCCAAAACTCTGGAGGTGATAGAAGAAAAATTTGGCAGCAGATTGCAAGACATAGGAGTAGGAAAAGACTTCCTAAATCAGACAGCAGCTGCACAAGAAATAAGATCCACAATTGACAAATGGGACCTCATTAAACTCAAAAGCTTCTGTACATCAAAAGAAACAATAAAGGAAGTGAAGAGAAAACCCACAGAGTGGGAGGAAAGCTTCACTGCAGATACATCTGACAAAGCATTAATTTACAGAGTATACAAGCTACTCAAAAAACAAAGAAGAAAGAAAACAAATGAAGCACTCAAAAGATGGAGCAAAGAACTGAACAGAGACTTCACAGAGGAGGAATTAGAGATGGCTGAGAAACATCTTAAAAAGTGTTCAACGTCACTAATAATTAGGGATATGCAAATTAAGACCACTCTAAGATATCATCTTACTCCGATAAGACTGGCCAGGATCAAGAAAACAAATGATATCAAGTGCTGGAGAGGTTGTGGGGGAAGGGGAACACTCATCCATTGCTGGTGGGAATGTAAACTTATACAGCCACTATGGAAAACAGTGTGGAGGACCCTTGGAAGACTCAAAATGAGCTTGCCATTTGACCCAGTCATACCACTCCTGGGTATATACCCACAAGACTCATCTTACTGCAGAAATACATGCACAGCTATATTTATTGCAGCTCTGTTCACAATAGCAAAAAGCTGGAACCAACCCAAATGCCCCTCAACTGACGAGTGGATAGAGAAAATGTGGTACATGTACACAATGGAGTTCTATGCAGCAGTAAAGAAAGACAACATCATGAACTTTGCAGGTAAATGGATGGAGCTAGAAGATATTATATTAAGTGAAGTAACACAGTCCCAGAAAAACAAACGACAAATGGTATCCCTCATCTGTGGATGCTAGCATCAATAACCCAGTTGTAAATATTTCTTGTGGAGAGGGATGCATATTAAAAGAACAACAACAGAAAGGCTGCATCAGAAAACTGACTGAAATGGTGAATCGGGAGGGGTGGGAGGGGCGGGAGAGGGACACAGGTGTATATTCGATTAATGTATATTTAATTGAAATGAGTTCAACAAGTATCCAATTTTGCCCAGACTCTGTCTACAGGTTACATGGTGTTTTAGGACTTAGTAAAAGTAAACATGTGTGTATTAAGCAACATTGGTTTAAAGGTTCTGATAAAAACAGTAATGCACCTTAGTTAATTGGAAATATAAATTGTTGTCGTCCACATTTGTTTTACCTAAAATCTGTATAGCAATAACTTTGGGATTGGCACATACAAATGTTCTCTATAATTTTTCTGTTGTACAGTATCATCTTGTAGCATTCTCTTTTACCTGTATGACGATTTAACTTAAGAAATTAAGTTTACTTTCCAAGTTAACGACATACAGTCACCCAAAATAGCTTGGGTGAATTTGATGAAATCTGTGCCTTGATTCCTGCCTATAGGTACGTGTACTACAATTGCCTTTTTGAGACTCATGGGTCAAAAAACAAAAACGTAAAATAAAAAGGGGGGATACAGATATATATGAAACATTTTTGTCAAAAACTTTGCAATTCAAATCTTAAAACTAATTACAGGAAAAGATTGTATGTTCCCACAGGTCAAAACGTCACCAACTTAACCACTGAGAAAGAAAAGACACAGCTTTGCATTGTGTAGGATGTACCAGGAAGTGCTAGCAGAAAGTTTGGCCCATCTGAACATTGAAAGGAAGAAAAGCATCAGACTGCTACAGGCATCAAACTCCTCTGTGGATCCTACTTGTAACAATTATTTATAATGAGTCCTAATGAAACTTACCTTCTAGGTGCCACAAAGTTTTAATATGAGAGATTTTCTTACCTCTCCTTCATAGAACAAGGAGGAATATGATGATGAGGAGGTTGTTCTCTAACTGTAAATTGGAGCCAACTGTCATAGAGATAATCTCTTATAAAACCAGTAAAACCACCTTCTTTAATTGACTAATAGACATAGGAACTGTGAAAAGGATTATTTTCTATTCAGAACCAAATATAATACTAAAGTCTCCTTAAGCTGTGCACTTAAGCAAAATATATTAATACAGGAGAGCTCTGATATCAGCAATAGATTAGTCTACCAAGGAGATGTTGGCCAGGGGACCCAAGCCCCCCCAAAAGGTAAAGACTTCTTGCCTGTAAACTGGGGTACCAGCAAGGAGAGAGGCGAAAAGGCCCTGCTGTCAAAGACCTGATGTAAGCATGGGAAAGATGTATTGAGACTGCACTTGCAAGTGTACAGTTGGTCTCTGGAATACCAGAGAGTGTTACCAAAGGCCACTAAACCAATAAAGCAAATATAGGTCTCCTTGAGTCAAGCAAGACTCCTCCATCAGCACCAGCTACACTTCGCCTGCCTGGAAATACTGTGCAGCAGTGGCAGCCATATGCCTGTATATCCCAAATCTAATTGGCTATTAGCTCTCTCCTTGGAGGAATAACCCATGGCTGATGCCACAAGCTTACATCCTCTAGTGGTTAGGAGATGTTATAAGCCACACTAAGACCCTGTCATATATTACAGAAAAAAATGTAATTCATAGATTAACATACCATCCAAATATCTGTTTCTATACCAAAATAACCTACCATAACAATTAGTACTGTTTAAATACCTATATATCTAATTGCTTGTGCTTCATTAGTAGGATTGAAAGGTTATTCCTGGACAAACTATCAGCCCATGAAAGGAAACAGCCAGAATTTACCAGAGTCCAAAATGACAGCTCCAGAGAAAGTAGACTGTTTTGCTTCTCGTCCACCCATGCCCCTTTTCTAAGCCTAGGGAACAATCTGCAGAAGAGGGGATGTGGTTGCAGAAGGGCTGCGATTGGGGTGAATGGTGAAATTACAGCAATATAGACTGGACACTTATTTGATCAACTTGATTGAACATACAAGCCCCCCAGCTGGAGGTGGGACCCTTGGGCTGTGTGGGTTTGGGCACAACTGCTTGCAAATTGGTTTTACATGAAGGATGCTTGTACTCATAAATCATTACTTATTGTTAAAAAATGAAAATAAAAGTAAAAAAGTAAAAAAAAAAAGAAACAATAAATAAGAAAAACAGTGGCAGCCTATAGAATTAACATATTCTAATGAACAAATTATTTTTCCATTACCAAATGTATTATTAAAGCTTCAAATACCATTTTGTATAAACATGAAAGCAAACTAAAAAAAGAAAATACATTCACTTTTTACCCTCATTTCTGACTAATGTGGCTGTTGGACCTCTTTATAGGTACAGTATATTTCAGCACATGTACACCATGCACTGACAAATGCAGGAAAATGAGCATGTCTGTCTCTTTATCAACCTCCTCCTTCAGATTCCTCTCTTACAATCACTCACAACACATCAAATGAGACTGGAGGGTAACAGCTGAAGTGAAATCAGTCAGACTCAGAAAGACAAATGCCACCTCTCCCGCTGTCTCTCATATGTAGGAACATAAAATAAACTAGTTACATTTTAGTCACATTTTAAATGATCATCCTTAATTTTTATTCTTAGCCCACATAAAAACCTCAGACATTTACTCTCTGACCCCCTTGAGACAAGCTTGCTGACCTCTATCCTAAGCTGTTGGCTTTTTCATTCCTATGACAAGCATGTGACAGAAACTCCCTGAGGCAGGACAGGTTTATTCTGTCTCCCAGCGCAAAGGCTTCTCCCCACATTGGCTGGATCCCTTGTTTCTAAGGATGTGGTGAGGAAGAACATCATGGAGGAAGAGCAGGGGAGGCATAGATGCTCACCTCCTGATAACCAGGGACATCATGGGGGAAGAGCAGGGGGAGGCATAGACGCTCACCTCCTGATAACCAGGAACATCGTGGGGGAAGAGTAGGGGGAGGCGTAGACACTCACCTCCTGATAACCAGGAACATCGTGGAGGAAAAGTAGGGGGAGGCGTAGACACTCACCTCCTGATAACCAGGAACATCGTGGGGGAAGAGTAGGGGGAGGCATAGACGCTCACCTCCTGATAACCAGGGACATCGTGGGGGAAGAGCAGGGGGAGGCATAGACGCTCACCTCCTGATAACCAGGAACATCGTGGGGGAAGAGCAGGGGGAGGCATAGACGCTCACCTCCTGATAACCAGGAACATCGTGGGGGAAGAGTAGGGGGAGGCGTAGACACTCACCTCCTGATAACCAGGGACATCGTGGGGGAAGAGCAGGGAGAGGCATAGACGCTCACCTCCTGATAACCAGGAACATCGTGGGGGAAGAGTAGGGGGAGGCGTAGACACTCACCTCCTGATAACCAGGAACATCGTGGGGGAAGAGTAGGGGGAGGCGTAGACGCTCACCTCCTGATAACCAGGGACATCGTGGGGGAAGAGCAGGGAGAGGCATAGACGCTCACCTCCTGATAACCAGGAACATCGTGGGGGAAGAGTAGGGGGAGGCGTAGACACTCACCTCCTGATAACCAGGAACATCGTGGGGGAAGAGTAGGGGGAGGCATAGACGCTCACCTCCTGATAACCAGGGACATCGTGGGGGAAGAGCAGGGGGAGGCATAGACGCTCACCTCCTGATAACCAGGAACATCGTGGGGGAAGAGTAGGGGGAGGCGTAGACACTCACCTCCTGATAACCAGGAACATCGTGGGGGAAGAGTAGGGGGAGGCATAGACGCTCACCTCCTGATAACCAGGGACATCGTGGGGGAAGAGCAGGGAGAGGCATAGACGCTCACCTCCTGATAACCAGGGACATCGTGGGGGAAGAGTAGGGGGAGGCGTAGACACTCACCTCCTGATAACCAGGGACATCGTGGGGGAAGAGCAGGGAGAGGCATAGACGCTCACCTCCTGATAACCAGGAACATCGTGGGTGAAGAGTAGGGGGAGGCATAGACACTCACCTCCTGATAACCAGGGACATCGTGGGGGAAGAGCAGGGAGAGGCATAGACGCTCACCTCCTGATAACCAGGAAACAAGACAACAGCAAGGGCCAGAGCCAAGACAAACCCTAAAAACGCATGATCCCAGCTACAGCCAGCTTCCTGCAGCTCAACAATTCCATGCTCTCCAGTAGTCTACTCAGGTTTTAGTTCATCAAGTGATTAAGCAACTGATTAGGTTAGAGCCTCCCCATTCAATAATCTCTGGAAATATCCTCACAGATGCATAGGGGCTTCTCACTCTATTCTAGTTGACAGCCAGGATTTACCATCACATAGAATGATCATGATGTGTTTATGCTGCAAATTATCTGGTTCTCCATGCACTTGTGATCAATATGTTTCAAAGGAAATTCTATTGTTGGCACTTCTAAGAAAGAGTCTTCTTTCACTGTAGAAGTAGATGCGGTCAATATCAACTTTCTCTCTTTCCTGAGTCAAATGTAGATGCAATGATTGGATCTACAAAAATTACCCATGATGATTTGGGAAAAAAAGAAGAATTACAATCTATCAGCCATGGTCTCACCTAGCCACTGAATCAATGCAAATGCCTGCCTTGCATGGGAGCCTACTACATAAGGAGGAAACGATTGCTAAAGCTACCAATAGTTTTCTGCTACTTATACATGAGTGTATGCTTAAGTGATAATGGAGGGTACAACTCTTTCAAATCTCGCTCAAACCAATAGTGTCTCCAAGAAGTCCTTACAGCCTATCTCTGAGAACCTCTTGGCTCCTACAACTGTCTTTTGCTGGACATTCCCAATGGACTATCTAGTTGGTTTCCTAATCTTTCTTTCTCAATCAGAAAGAAAGTTTCAGAGTATTAAAATCTCAGTCATGCTCTCTAGAGGCAAACCAAAAATTCCAAAGAAGGTATCTGCTAACCTTCAAAGCCAACAGCAAATAGGCCTCAGCCATGAAGAGATCCTTAAGGGAGCACGTGATGCAGTCAGAGTAACTAATTTCACATCAGTCCTGCCCATTAGATGGGAACTCCTTGAGTCAAGAACTCCTCTCGTGTTGTCTTTAACTCTGTGGACAATGCAATAACCAGCCTTTAGATCCTCAATATCACTTTAGAATGAACAAATGAATGAATGAATTATTCAACAAACAGGAAGGTACATATAAATGAGCAGGATCCAGATCTTCCTACTCAGCAGATACAGTTCACATTTTCTGAGCAACTTTTGGCTAGGTCCCTTCTACCATCTCTTTCATCTCTCCATCCCTGTAGGAAATAAAAAGTAAAACTGAATAAGAAATAATGCTAAAATTAATCGAGAAAAACCCAAAACATATCACAAAAGAAAGAAAAAACATGCCTCTGCTTATCCAAGAAAATAGGCTCCAGTTTACCCAAGATAATCAGTATTTTCTGCTTAAGAAAGCAGGTGTTGCCAGGCATGGTGGCACACACCTTTAATCCCAGCACTGGCAGATCTCTGAGTTCAAGGCCAGCCTGGTTTACATAGGGAGCTCCAGGCCAGCTGGGACTAAAGGGAGACCCTGTCTGAAAAAGACCAAAAAGAAAAAAAAAAAAGCAGGTGTACATTTAACCTTTACCTCTGCTTCTGTAAATTTACCTCCTCACTCGAAATTCCAGCTCATGCCCCTATCCCTTGACCCATAAGATAAAGACCCCTAGGCATGGCTCCAGGTCATGTAGACTACCAACCACAACCCCCTGTCATGTAGACCCCTGTGTGTGATTCATAGTTACGTAGGTTAAGAGGCCCCATGGCTCTGCTACAGAAAAAATCATGAGACCAAAGCCAAAGTGCAGTGAGGAGAAGAAGTTTATTTCACATTAGCTGGCATAACCACAGATGGTTTTGTAAAGGACCCAGCCACTTGATGGAGTCTTTGGGGCTTTTACACCTGTGTGACGAATGCAAGCAAAGAAGAGATAACACATAAGTGGTGATTAAATAGTGGTTCACAGATAACAGATGCTCACAAGGGTCACAAGAATGTGGTAGTTTTGTAAAACAGAGACTTCAATCCTGGTAACTTCAAAGGGCAGATACTACTTTCTTATCAGCCAGATCAGCAGCCAGCAGACCCAAGGCACTGCTATAAAAGGTAGGCTCTCAGGCCTGGCGAGACAGCTCAGCACAAGCCTGAGGAATCAATGGGGATCCCCAACATCCTCATAGAAGCTGGGAAAAGTGATATGTGTTAGTAATTCCTGCTCTGGGGACACAGAGACAGATGGCAGCCCAGAGCTTAGTGGCCAACCAGTCTAGCCAATCAGCTAGTGAAAGACTGAAATAAATAAAATGGAAAGCAATAGAGGAGTATACTCAGTGTCAACTCTGGCCTCCACACGCATGTGCATAAACATGCACATGTGCACACACACATACACTGCATGCACACACAAAAATGTTAAAATTCAAACATAAGTCCTGAAAGGAGTGAGTCTCCGTGGAGCTCCTCTTCATCCAGCAGAGTAGGGCAGAGAAGGTAACACAGGTCTCAAGTCAGAAGAGGAAGAGGGTAGTCCTGACTCAGTTTACAGTTCTAGGAAGTGTAAGGAAAGAGTATGGAGTGGGCTTGTCCACGTGGCCTGACTGCCTCCCAGCTACCAAACATTGCCCCTGGAAAGTCAGGAAAACACGAGGATGGTAGGGGTGTTAGGAATTAGCCATGGGTAGGAAGCTGGAACAAAGATCAGAAGGAGGGAAGGGAAAACATTCCCATTTAACTCCCAGAATGTGTCAAAACAAGCTATACACCAAAAAGTAAGAGTACCAGTCTGCCAAGGACAGCAGTCGGACAAGGTGTCTGTTAGTTCTACACTTGCTGGGACCATATGGGCCCAAAGATAGTGTGGGAAAAGGGAAACCCTATGGACCCTATAAAGGAACCAGGCCAGAAGGTACTTGTGGTCCGCCAGCTCTGCAGACCCCACCTGACACTCTGTCTTTAGCTCTTAGTCTTTACTCTCTGCCTCAATAAAAGCCTGCTTTCATGTCTTTCTGAGTGAGTCTTTACTTCATTCCTGCCTGAGCAGCCAATTCTTGGTCTGCCTCTGGGAACTCTGAGTCCAGAGTAATAGACCCTCAGCTCACACCCTGATCAGAGGGGCACTATCAGTCCATGCTCCCCACGGCAGTCTTCCATCAGGACCAAGGACAAACAGATCCAAGAATGTATCAGTAGGAGCGTCCTGGGTAGTGACGGCCATGAACATGGTATGACTCACCAATCCACTCTCCATGGAGCCCTCGGTCCTGGGTCTCTAGGAGCTGACAGCCAGCAAATCCCTTTAGATAAAATCATGGGTTTCCAGGATGAGCCCTGGCCAGAGCTCAGGACCTTTGGGGTCTCTTGTTTCTGGGCTCATTATCTGTGCTGCTAGAAGATTCCATAGTGCCCTTTAGCTCCGGCCTCCTCTTGGGTTACGGCGGCTTTCCCTCCCTCCCTCCCTCCCTTGTGATTTGTTCTTGGCGGGGCCTCATTTTTCTTTTCTTCCTCCATTTGTTTTAGTGAGGGCCGGCTGAGGAGGTGCCAGCACTTTGAGGGGGCCTCTTGACTTATCTCCCAAGGCTGCAGAGGAAACGCCATTACCTTCAAGTCCAGTTCAGGAACTGAGGCCAGAATTTGCCTTGGGGCTGAGCTCCGAAAAGAACGGGAAGCTCCTAGGGAATAGGAAAGGCTGCTAGGGAATAAGGAAAGGCTCCTAGGGAATAGGAAAGGCTCCTAGGGAATAGGAAAGGCTCCTAGGGAATAGGAAAGGCTCCTAGGGAATAGGAAAGGCTCCTAAGGAATAGGAAAGGCTGCTAGGGAATAGGAAAGGCTCCTAGGGAATAGGAAAGGCTCTTGGGGAATAGGAAAGGCTCCTGGGGAATAGGAAAGGCTCCTAGGGAATAGGAAAGGCTGCTAGGGAATAGGAAAGGCTCCTAGGGAATAGGAAAGGCTGCTAGGGAATAGGAAAGCCTGGGGTAGCGCTCCGCCTGAGTAGAGCTGGATCCAGTCCCCTGGAGTGGGAGGCAAAGCTGGACAGACTCTTCTGCAGAGCAGGAAAAGGGGGCAACCAAGAGCAGACAAGATGATTTGAGTCTCCTTTGGAGGCCAAAATTGTAGACCATAGCACAGAGAGTGTAAAGAAGTACAGAGAACGCAAGCAGGGGAAAGGGAGAGGGCGGAAGCAGGGACTCTCCTCGCCCCTTCCAGGCTGCATCCGTATCGTTGGCCCATCGCCGCCCTTCCCAGATTGCAAGGCCTTTGATGGTGTTCATCTCTCTACTCCTCAGCCTCCCACAGACCTAGGAAAAGGCCAGAGAGACCGGGTAAGCAGGCTGGGCAGCTTGATTCAGTAGCGTCCTAGCAGGAAATGAATGGGTCTGTGAACTGCTGTCAACATGGATTGAGGGACAGTCGCCCGACCCTCTCAGATTCCAACATTTTATGACTCAGCAAATTTTAACCTTTTTTTTTGAGAGTGCTTGGCTACAAATTTTAACCTTTAAAAAAAACCACTTCACAATCCAACCCGTAGAATATTGAGACAGAGAGTAATACATAATTCGGAGACTGCCTCCTTCCTTCTGATTGGCTCTACACTTCATGCCCAGACCGTTTTTTACTGGTTTCGGGGGCCCAGGTGCTCAGCAAATAAACAAGATACTGAAAAAGACACATGTGATGGATGTTATCCCTACTGACCTTTGAGACCTCCAGGGAGTAGGACAGTTAACAAACAGACCCCCAAATAAGGGCGTGATCTGTTCAGCATAAACTCCAGGATACCATAACCCTGAGTGGTTACTAGGAAGTGGGGTCTGTTTCTTCAGAGTCCATCAGTTCTTCTCTGAGCACTGACCTAGATGACAAATCTTGTTCCACCTCTTAGAAAACCTCAGAAAACATGATTGGAACTGTCCCACGAATGCTAGCGGCTGGATACACCAAATTAACTTATTAGTTTACAGAATAAGGAAATAAGATTGCTGCTGATAACAGTAACTGTGCAAGAAAGTGGGTGCCACCCTAAAGGAGAGAGTCATCTCTGAAGAGGACATATTTGAGCTGAACACCTAAGGAGCTAGAGATAATAACACCTGCCTCGAGTGAGACAGCAGTGTAAGGATTCATAATCAATCATTCACTATATATCGCTAGTCCCACTTCTAATCATCACCGCAATTCCCCAGTGGGGGCTGCTGAAGACCAAAACTGGAGGGCAAGCTTCTCAATGAGAGTTGATTCAGCTCTTCTGGATGATCGGGGCCACCGAGCACCTGTGGAAATACACGGTCCCTGCACAGCCAAGCAGCAGGAGCCACTTTAACGGGACTAGTAAGCCTGCTCCTCAAGAGGCCTTAGGGTTGCAGTGAAACCTTTCCACTTCCTAACACAGGAGTCCTGCTTTCCCAAACCCAGTAATGTGCCTTAGGACTGGTCTTAAGGCCCTCTTCATTGGTACAAGCTTTCCTTTGCTGCCATCTTGTGGTAATACTGGTGAACAACAGTCTGAAACAATTTGATCACACCAGAGTGGGAGGTGAGGGAGGCCCTGTTCTGGGCCATGGTGCGGCCATGGTGCAACGGGTATAACAGAGTCCTGCCCCCATGCAGTTTACACAGACCGACCCAGCGGGCAGAGGATGTCACCAGATTTAAGGAGTTAAAATATCTGCCTAGACCACACATCTTACAAGTGGAAAAATGGTACCCTCTGGCCTTCCCATAAGTCTCTCAGGAGGTCAGGATTGGAGCTCTGAATGAGGAGATACAGATGGAAAAATGGAAGAAAGCAGCAGCGTGCTAAAAGAAAAGAGGCCTGGCCAGGACCCTGGAGACACTGAGTCAAATCTTGACCTTTTCACTCTGACTGAAAGATCTTAAGCTTGCTGCCTCTCGACATCTGCAAAGTGACCATAAGACGCATGTTTTCCCTGTTATGTTGACTCACCATCGCTGTCTACTGAGCACATGGCATGTGTGTCCACTGCACTGGGAGCTGTGGTCACAAGCTGCTTGAGTCTCCATTCCACTCCAGTCTCTGCCGCGACATGATAGAGCCTTCTAGCTCTCTCAAGCTTGCCCACTCTTCTCTGCTCCTTGGGACCACTGGTACTGTGTGCCCTTCTCAGCCCTGGAGCCTTCTAGCTCTCTCAAGCTTGCCCACTCTTCTCTGCTCCTTGGGACCACCGGTACTGTGTGCCCTTCCGTATTCTTCCAGCCTTGTTGACTCCTCCTGCCCTCGTGTCCTTCTGCACTCTTGTCCTTGTCTAGTCTATGTCAATAAATACTCTCCCATCTCCTGCTGCAGCCAGCAACCCTAACAGAGAAACACGGAAATCCACACTGATTGGATTCTTATCACCAACTCCCCAGACTCTGTTATAACCTCATTTTTTACTCTAGTGTTGCTATACTCTAACAGATAGCTTCTGTAATACACACACACACACACACACACACACACACACACACACACACCTTCTAAAGTAGTGGTCCACCTCTGTGGCCTCCACTGCCTCATGGCAGCACTCTCTGGGACTGACTGTCCTCACTTCCTCCTGACCACAAGCCCAGGGCCTCCGTGGCTGCATCTGGTCCAGCCACATGGCCAGCACCCATCTGATAGATCCTCTCATGGCTCTTAGCCCATCACACACTCTGCCTCTGAGCATTGTATCCCAGCTCATTGTCGTCCCATAAGCTCTACTGAGAAATCTGGTCTTGTTCCTTAGTGTTTAAGTTGTTCCATTTGCTTTCCCACCCTCAACCCACCCCTGAGGCCAGGTGGTCCAAGACCCTTCCAGTTAGCACAACATGTATCAGCACTGATGACATGATGGAGGCTGTTAAGCACTTTTCTTTCATTCTCTCAGTAATTCCTGACAGTAGTCCCATTGGGTAGATAACATTATCCCAATTTAGCAGATGTGCTGGGGAGCTTGCCTAAGGTAACCATGCAAGGATTCCCAGTAACCCTTCTCGAAAGCTTCCTTTCCATCCCTGATATGTGTCTTCTGAAATTCACTGACAGGCGCCATCAGGACTCTGGTCCTCCAACAGATCATCCCTGAAGGGTCCTGATGTTACTGGATTTGAGGTTCTTTGTAAGTAGAGGATTAATGGAGTTTTAATATCATCAAAGACAGTTTTCCTTCATAGCACTTACGATAATTCTTAGTGATTTATTCCTTTATGGCATCCTTTTTCATGGTTTTCCTTCTAAAATTGACATGGATAGAAATAAATACTAGTAAAAGGAAGGGGTTGGGAGGAGAAGAGGTATCCAGGGAGCAAGAAGTGAGAATTTGATGCATAGAACATGGATCTAGGACACATAGCAGTGAAAGTCACATAGGTAAGGATGCATCCACCTTACACGGTCAAAGCCATGCAGGTGGAGTAGAGAGGATCACAGTGCTGGGCAATGGCCAAGGCCATGTTGGCAAGAGGCCCCGATCAAAGCCATCCACGAAGGGAGCTGTCAACCTTGGGATGTGACTATCTCTAAACTGCCTGCATTCAAAGAATGCATGTCCTACAGGATGAACAAGCCATTCTTTATTCAGTGCTGGATTTCTTCCCAGTCTCTCCATATGTTCCTCACTTACGTACATCTTAGATATCAGGGTCACACTAGCTCTCCTCTCTCATCTTTTCTGCTTCTGCCACACCCTGGGAAGGGGTATGGGAATGCAGGACATTTGACAATGTCCACTGATGTTGTTGGTTGTCAAGGTTGGGGTGGGGGTATTCAGTGGAATCTTGGGATAGAAGTCAGGATGCTGTTAAATATCTTGCAATATACATTGAAACGCAGGATTATGGATAAAGTCAAGGTTGAGAGACACTGCACTCCACATTCTGCTCTGACATAGTATCCTCCCCCATGGTACCAAACACTACCTGTATGCACACACCAGACCTGCATCCACATTCCAGAGATCTCTTATGGGCTTAAACATCTTCCTTTATATCAACATCTGTCTTTCCCACACATAAGTCAAAGTCAACCTTATTACCTCCTCTGGGTATAGACATTTCTTTAAGCTTTTTGTTTGTCTGTTTGTTTGAGACAGGGTCTTCCTGTAGCCCCAGTTGGTCTCAACCTCAATAGATAGAATATATAGACCAGGTTGGCCTCAATCTCACAGAGATCTGCCTGCCTTTGCCTCGAAAGGGCTGGGATTAAAGGCATGTGCTACCACACCTGGCAAGAATATTATTTTTATTAGCAGTAACTCCAAGCACTGGTGATCTTTATTCTGCTATATATGCAAATTAGTGAACACATTGATATTGAGCAAGTATTCATGATAACATTTATCTATTTTCATTTTTAATTTTTACACTATTTTCTTAATTCTTCCAAACCTCCGTATGTGCTTACAGTCTATTTTGACCCTATTCACCCCATCCCGCACTCCCTCAGCCATTTCCCAACATCATGTCCTCTTTCTTTCTGTTTTTCATAACCCAGAGTCCAGTTTCCATTGTCCATACACCCATGGGTGCTGGCCACCCACTGGAATGTGGTTGACCTATCAGGGCCCACACCCTCAAAGACAAATGACTCTCCCTTCTCCAGAAGCTGTCAACTGTCAGTGGCTCCACAACCTGTTGGCTGGCTTGATCCTGTGCTGCCCTCGTACAGGCTGCTGTGAGTTCATGAGTTCACGGTCCTGTGAGGTCCAGAAGACAGTTTCACTCCTGTCCTCCCCAACCTCTGGTTCATACAATCTTTCTGCCACCTTGTGCCATGGTCCCTGAGCCTTAGAAAGTACACAGATGGGACTAAAGGGAGTCCCTGTCCCAAAAATACCAAAAATAAAAATAAAAATAAAAAATAGAAAGTACGTAGATGTCCCATTACCCACGTTGTACATTCTTGGCCCCACATATTTGACTACTTGGTGTAGTTCATCCACATCACCATGAAACATTTTAAATCTCAGAAATCTGGGATATACTGTACAATTAACATTAGGATTAATTAGCGTTTTTTGTTAATGGCCCATGACATAATGGTGTTGCTTTCTCTATCTGTTTACCAAGTTTGCTAGCACAGTGCACTTGTTCTCTGTTCCAGCAGGTACAGGGGTATTTGAGGACAGCCCCATACAGGAGTCGGGCTGTATCTCTAGGAAGGACAGCCAAAGACCCTTTTCTCCACTCGTGTACTCATTTTCAAAACAAATACGTCTCTTGCACAATTCAATGAACACACACCAAAAATCACTGAACCATTTGCTTTAGAAGGGCAAATTTCATGCTATGTAAATAACGTTCCAAAAACACATTTTAAAAATAAATATTTTTCTTAGTGCCCTTTTGCAGCAGATGGTGATTAACACAGAAACTCACAACTAGCCAATCTGCAGAGTACAAGAGGCTACAGCAGAGTGCTTATCCCTGAACAGGACACCTCTATCAAACTTCTGCCTTCCAAGGCTCAGAGATCACTAAGGAATACAGAGAAATAAGATTGTAAGAGCCAGAAGATGACTACAAAAAATAGTTTTATAGACTGCTGGTCAGTTACTCATATAAACTCGCAGCCTTGGTGACACTATGCACAAGTCCTATGCCAGGTCAAACCAGACAAAGTTCCAGCACAGACATGTGGAAGTAGCTAAGAAACTCCAGCCCAATGTAAGGAACTTTTGGCAGCCAGTAGATGATTGGAGGACAAGAGACAGCCTTGTTCAAGAATGTGACTCTTAGATTAACCAGACTCCAGGGGTTGGACCACATGGAAGGACATTTGGGGACACAAATTGTACTCTATAAGCCATATATAGAGATATGTATGTAGATTAAATTATATATAATGAAGTACATTAAACTGAGTGGGGGACAGAAAGGGCAGGTGTGGATGGGGGATCTAATTTTAAAACCATCAAATTATATGGCATGAAAATTGCAAAATTTCAATTAAAATTTTTAAAGTAGTTAAATAAATACTTTTCAAACCAGGCATGATCATGCATGCCTATAATCCCAACGCTAGGAAAGCAAAAGCAGGACAATTCCAAGTCCAAGGTCAGATTGGGTTATATAGCAAGATTGGGTCTAAATCAATAATAAACCATAGTTAGCTAGATAGATGATCAATGGAAAGGTAGATAGATTGATAATATAAGGAAGATATATAGATATAAAAACAGATACATAATAGATATATTATATATAAATATATATGTATATTTATATATATATAAACTAGATAGATGATAGGTAGGATAGGTAGAGGATAGATATCTGATAAACTAGATAGATAGATAGATAGATAGATAGATAGATAGATGATAGATAGATAGATTAGATAGATAATAGATATGTGATAAACTAGATAGATGATGATATATTGATAGATGATAGATGATAGATATAGATAGATGATAGATGATAGAAAAATAATGATAGACTAGATATACAGAGATAGAATAGATAGATAAATAGGAGAAGATAGATAAATATAGATGATAGATAATAGATGATAGACTACATAGATAATATAGTCATAGACTATACAGGTAATATAAAGATACAGACATCAGATAGATGAGTTAGGCAAACACAGAGACAGACAGACAACAGACATAGAAGATGGGTGGAAAAATTAAGGCTTATCAGGCCAGCAGAATGGCTCAGCAGGTGAGAGCACTTGCTGCCAGGCCTGATAACCTGAGTTAGAAGCCCAGGACTTACATAGTGCAAGGAGGAAACAGACTCCCACGAGTTCTCCTCTGACCTACACACACAAACAAAATAACTAGATAAGCAAGTGAAATAAAATAAACAAATGCTTCTCATTTCTTGTTGGTCCGTGCTCAGTTTTTAGAGTTCTGAAATGGATTTTTTCCCTATTTTGTCCAGTTTTGTGCTTATTTGGGGCCAAGAGCATCTACTCTCCTCTCTCAAACACCATAACTAGAAACCTCAAAGTTCTTTGAAGAAAGACAAGGTATGTGATTGGTAGCTTCTGTTGAGCATGCTGTTGTAGCTCTCTCTCCCTCCTCTCTCTCTCTTCTCTCTCTCTCTCTCTCTCTCTCTCTCTCTCTCTCTCTCTCTCTCTCTCTCATATTTAAGCAACCAGTATTGTTTGCTCCCCAGCGTCAGCCAGTTCCCACCTATCTGTGTAAAGTCCAGAGTTTGTGAGGAAGAGAAGGACAGACAGAGAAAGCTAGAGCTGGGGACAAGGATAAGGGAAGCTCAGCTCTGACCACACCGTTCTCGTTGAGCAGATATGAAAGCAGGTGAGAGAAGGAACTCAGCGCTGGGCTGCAGGGCCTTTCCTCTCTGGGTTTTTGCTCTGCTTTCCTTCTCTTTCTTCCACTGAGCACACTGGTGGCTGTGTTGTAGCTGTGTCACCACAACCAAGTCTCATTCACTTGTTCATTCATTTTACAATATAAATTGACTCTGTGAAAAGTTTTGAGAACACAGAGAAGGCAAAAAAAGAACCTCCCCAAACCTACACATTAACAGGAAAGGCATGTAATTATAACCAAATGAGATGCCTCCCACAGTAAGAGAAGTACAGATGCTAAAACTAGTTTCCTTAAGCAAACTGAAAAAAAGTCACCAAAAAACTAAGTTCCCCCATGCTCAGGCTAATCTCCAATCCATAGAGCTGAGATTAATCATCATCCCAAATCTGCCACGCGGCATTTATGTAACTGCAATGTTCTGGGTATTGGAAATCTGCGGAACATTGGGCAGTTCTGAGCAGTGCCGAGCCTGGTCTGGCTTTCAGGCTCCAACTGTCCAATGTGTACCTCAAGCTGCCTGGCTAAGGGAAATACTCCTGATGTGGGGTGTGTACTAACTGGTGTTTTATGATGAGCAAGAAAGGAAGGGGGGGAGGATCAGTCCCAAGGACTTTGTGAACAGTACTGCCATCTAGAGCTGGTTTGGTCTCTGTGGCACATACTCACTGGCACACAGCTGAGCCCACTTGGAGACATACCGTAACCTCTGGGCAGAGTGAAGTCAGGAAATCAGATATTATTATTTCTAATTTATGTAGAATTGAACTTTTAAATAATAAAATAATTTTTTAAATAAAGTTTTGTAATTATTTTAAAAGCTAAGCAAATTTACTTTATTATTTGTATTTTATGTGTATGAGTGTTATGGCTGCATGTATTTAAGTGCACCCATGAATGCTGGCAGAGGTCAGAAGAGTGCAACAGATTCCCCTGGAACTGGAGTTATGGATGGTTGTTAGTCACCATGTGTGTGTTGGGAACTGAACCCAGGTCTACTGCAAGATCAGCCAGTGCTCTTAACTGCAGAGCCATCTCTCAAGCCTATGATTTTTCTTCTTTACTTTAAAAAATAGTCTGTATTTTAGAGAAGTTTTATGTTCATAGCAAAATGGAGCAGAAAGTACAGAGTTTCCATAAACCCTGCCACCCCCATGCACAGCTCCTGCATTATCAATGCCTCCCTGGAGTGGTGCATTTTTTCCAAGAGATGGGCCTACATTGACAGGTTATCAACCAGAATGCACAATGTACCCAGGCTCCACTCCGGCCCTATGAGCTTGGGTGAGTGTCTACCAACACATTTATTGTTATAGCAATATACAGAATAGTTTCACTTCTTTAAAAATCCCATTTCCTTGGTAATCATTGATCTGTTTATTGTCCTCATAGTTTTACCTTTTCTGGACCATCACATAGAATCATCAGAGTTAAATCCTTTCAGATTTGCTTCTTTCACTTAGCACTTAAATTTCTTCCATATCTTTCATGTGAATAGCTCACTTTGTGTTTGTGTGTGTGTGTGTGTGTGTGAGTTTATGCTGAATATCACTCCACATTCTAGATAAATCATAGTTTATGTGTCCATATGACCAGCAAAGGGCATCTTGGATAGTATTCAGAATGACAGTTAGTTCTGAAATAAAGCCTCATGGGATATGAGATAAACATTGTAAAACATTAAATTGCTTCATTAAGGAAAATGAAGATGATGAACAGTCTTGTCATCTGGAACATTTTTTTCTAAACTTCCAATCTGCTACTCAATGCAGGGAAATCCAGCTTAAATTGCAGGCTAGCTTTCCAGCTGGCATGCCTCAGAGCACCGCATAACCAAGAGTCTGGCTCCCCAGGGAGGAGCAAGCAGCGTGGTCTAGGTACATGATACTGGGTGGAGCAAGGTGTGCAATGGCGTGGAGTTGGGGCTCATGATTGGTCCTGGGAACTGATGTCATTTGGTTTATAAAAGCAAGCTGTGGCAATGAGTAAATTTGAATTCCATAGTAACATCATGGAGTTCCTGGCTGATATTTTTATTAATTATTGCGTGCATACAGGCTAAGGTAGGCCTGAATTTTGTTTGGGTGGCCAGTGCATTGGAAAGAAGTTCCCTTTGTGGGCCACCAACCTGGGTAGCTGGTGTTGTGAGTAAAATTCCTGTCCAGGCTCTGGGAAGGTGGGAAGTCACAGCCAAGAGTGGAACATGTGTTTCGTGGGTCCAGGCTAACAGCCTAAGTTGGAGTTACCACTTAGGTTGGGCTATGGGAAGTAGCCGGCTAGTCTCTGCTCCAAGGGGCCAGCTCCCCTTGGGACACAGCAACTGCAGGCAGGCGCTGTGTCCCCATCCCCCTTAGCAGGGCCATGGGGTCCCTGTTTGTGTAAAAAGAAAAGCTTCCTACAAAATGGCGCCCAATGTGGGGCATGGAGCCCCAGTAAGAATCTCTGCAAGATGAAAAATGATACCTTTCAGGAAGCTATGTTTGGGGAGGAATTGTTGTATGGCATGTATTTGTTGACCGTGTGCTGTGGTTTGCTGTGGCTGTTGTGTTTCAAGTTGTAGCATGGAGAAAGTTTAGCATCTCCAAATCAGTGAAGGCATAGACTAAGGATGGATGCAGAGGGAATTCTCATATTGACTCTGCTGGTGTGCCTGTGGATGGCGCTGATGCGTACTTGGCCTATGTGCCGGAGACCCTTTCTCTGATAGGCTTTGGGAAGCTTGCATTCTCTTGTGGGTTTTCACCCATTCATCAGGACACCATTATGGAGCTCCTAGGTGCCATTTTGGCTTCCCTGAATTGGGGGCATCTGTTGCTTCCCCAGCCTTCCCAGGTGGTGAGTAGTCAGAGAAATTGTGAGAGAAGCCCTTCATCTCCTGTCCACTTGCCTTCTAGAGGTCTTGAAATGGGCTCAGAACCTGCCCTGCAGCCTCAGCTCCAGCTCCTAGGAGAAGCCCTGGCTTCTGCCTTCTGGCCACAGTTCAGGTGGCAAAGGTCACAGAGGCAGGGAGGATGGACGTGCTGATGGAGCAAGTGCAAGCCTTTTGCTACCAGCCTTCTTTTTTTTTTTTTTTTTTTTTTTTGTCTTTTTGAAACAGGGTCTCCCTGTAGCCCCAGCTGTCCTGGAACTCGCTCTGTAGACCAGGCTGGCCTTGAACTCACAGAGATCCACCTGCCTGTGCCTCCCAAGTGCTAGGATTAAAGGCATGCACCACCACGCCGGCTTTTCATCTTACCTGGGTAAGACTGGCTATGATCAAGAAAACAAAAGATATCAAATGCTTGGGGAGGTTGTGGAGAAAGGGGAACACTCATTTATTGCTGGTAGAAATGCAAACTCATGCAACCCCTAAGGAAAGCAGTATGGAGAACTCTTAAAAGACTCAAAATGGGCCACGCTTCTCCCAAGTTGAGTGTCAGTCCAGTGTCATAATTAAATTAAACCCTCCTTTAATTCGAAAAAAAAAAAAAAAAGGAAACAAAGGCAAAATATGAAGCTGTCACATTTTTCAGTTTGTAGCTGTTTGTAAATACTCTGGTTAATCTAATCCAATGTTTGTTCTGTGCCCCTCTCCTGCTCCAGAAACAACACCAGAAACAGCGGTTGGCTGGTGGGGGAAGGGCTGGCTTTACTGTATTCTCTGTGTGACTGGAAAAGCTGCTCTCAGGCAGTCTTGCCCTGCAGCATCTTTCATTGTGTTTTGAAGGTGCAGGTTTGATTCCAACACTCAGGAGACAGATGGTGGACCTCTGTGAAGACTCAAGCCCAACTTTAATTGTGGAAATGACCTTTTCTCATTGAGCATAAGACAATAATGTAACTTTCTTCCAACAGATTGATCTCACATTTTTTCCTTCATACATGTTTGTGTATGCTTGTATGTATGTGTGTGCACGCACATGTGTGTATGGATGTATGAGTATTTTGTTTTAACCCCTATAGCTTTCTAAACTCCTGTGTTTTAAAATGTCAACTATAAATCACTTTACAGATTCAACCTATACAAAACTTGGTTTTTGCTTTTGTTGTTAACAATATTTCATTGGATTTATGTAAACGTTAATATGCATTTGTACAATTCTAAAACATCTCCGAGCTGGAACTGGCCCCTCCAACTTGGATGCAGCTCTATTAATTAGTTAAACTTCTATGGTCATTTGTCTAATTTACTTGTCTTGGTTAAAAAATTACTGACTGTACAAGTGCTGTTACAGTTATCTACTTTATGGGTGTATGGTACCACTACCAACTACACTCCCTCAATTCCTGAGACAAAACCTAACATTGGTTTTAAGAAATAATCTTATTTTAATTTAGATACAGTTTAAAGTATGGTTAAATGTGTATTGTAAAACATTTAACAACTAGGTAAAACATCTTTAAAACAGGGTTTTGAAAACAAAAAACAAAAAACAAAACAGGGTTTTGCGCCAGGCTTGGAAAAACCACCTCCAAGGACTGAAAGGAAAATGCTTGTTATAAACCCACTTTATAAGATTTATAGTGATATGTTTGAAATAAGTATTATACATTTATATAGAGGTATTTCAGTAGAGATTCATACAGAAATACAAATAAATATAAGTTAATGGACTTGATTTCTCTGATGTCACAGTTTAGTAAAAGAATTTTAAGGAAACATAAACATTGATATATGTTTAACAGGTATCCAAATTTTCTGAAACTTTGTCTACATATTATATGGTATTTTAGAACTTAGTAAAAGTAAAAATGTCTATATTAAACAACATTGGTTAAAAGGGTTTCAATAAATATGGTGATACATTAAAGCTAATTGGAAATACAAATTCTTGTCCACATTTGTTTTACTTAATAATTTGTATAACAACAACTTTGGGGTTAATGCATACAAATGTTTTCTATAATTTTTATGTTGTACAATATCATCTGTAACATTTTCTTTTACCTGTAGGATGATTTAACTAAGGGAATTAAGTTTGCTTCCCAAATTAACAACATATGGTCAATGATAAACAGCTTGGGTAAATTTAATGAAAATTTATACCTTGATTCCTGCATATAGGTATGTGTAATACGACTGCCTTTTTGAGATTCATGGGTCAAAAAATAGAAACCTAAAATAAAAAGGGGGCAATACAGTTAAATATTTAACCTTTTGTCAAATTTTCCATTTAAATCTTAAAACTAACTATGGGGAAAGATTTGCATGTTCCCACAGGTCAAAATGTCACCAACTTAATGGCTGAGAAAGAAAAGATACAGCTTTGCATTGTGCAGAATGTACCAAGAAATACCAGTGGAGAAGCTGGCCCATCTGAACATTAGGGGAGGAAAGCCTCAGGCTCCCTGAGCTGCAGGCGTCAAACACCTCTGTGGATCCTATTTATAATAACTGTTTGTAATGTGTCCTAATGAAGTTACCATCCAGGTGCCGCAAAGTTTTAATATGAGAGACTTTCTTATCTCCTTTTCATAAAACAAAGAAAAACATAATGGTAATTAAGTCATCCCCCAACTGTAAATTAGAGCTAACTGTTAGAGTGGCAATTTCTTATAAAACAGGTATAACTGCTTTCTTTAATTGACTGATAGACATAAGAACTGTGAAAATCCAATCATGGGCATATAGTAAAGTCTTTATAAGCTGTGTAATTAAGCAAAATATATTAATACAGGAGAGCTCTGACATCAGCAGTGGATTATTCTACAAAGGAGATGTTGGCTAGGGGATCCAAGCCCCAAAAGTTAAAGGATTTTTGCCTGTAAGATGGGATACCTGCAGGAAGACAGGCAGTAAGGCCCTGCTGTCGAAGACCTGGTGTAAGCATGGAAAAATGTTTTGAGACCACACTTGCAAGTGTACAGCTGGCCTCTGAAATGCCAGAGGGCATTACCAAAGGACACTAAATCAATAAATCAAATATTGGTCTCCTTGAGTCAAGCAAGACTCCTCTGTCAGCATCAGCTACACCTCACCTGCCTGGAAATACCATGCAGCAGTGGCAGCCATATGTCTGTATATCCCAAATCTAATTGGCTGTTAGCTCTCCCCTGGGAGAAATAATTCACAGCTGATGCCACAAGCTTACATCCTCTAGTGGTTAGGAGATGTTATAAGCCACAGTAAGACCTTGTCATCTTTTACAGAAAAGCTATAGTTCATGGATTAGTATACATCTAAACATCTGTGTCTATGCCCACTATGTAACTTACCATAATAATTAGTACTGTTTAAATGCCTGTATTTCTAACTGCTTGTGCTTTGTTAGTAGGATTAAACTCCCAACCCATGAAAGGAAACAGCCCAAACTGACCAGAGTCCAGAATGACATCTCCAGAGAAAGACTGTTTTGCCTCTCACCCACTTGTGCCCCTTTTCTAAAGCCTAGGGAACAATCTGCATAAGAGGGGGTGTAGTAGAATGTAAGAGCTGCGATTGGGGAGAATTGTGGAACTACAGGAATATCAACTGGACTCTTATTTGACCAACATGCTTGTACATGCAAGCCCCTCCAGCTGGACAATGGGGATCTTGGGCTGTATAAGTTTGGGCATAGCTGCTTGCAAATTGGTTTTGGTATAAAAGAAAAAATCTTAGCTCTGCCCTGCTTCCTCCCAGCACTCAAGATAGGTTTATGTTGGGGCTGGAGAGATGGCCTAGTGGTTAAGAGTGCTGACCGCTCTTACAGAGGACCCGGGTTCGATCCCCAGCACCCACATGGTGGCCGAGAACTGTCTGAAACTCCAATTCCAGGAGAACTCCGGTTGCAGGGGAATCCGACACCCTCTTCTGACCTCCGTGGCATTGCACGACATGGGTGCACAAACCTGCATGCAGACAGGACATTCATACACATACAGAAATAAATAAAATTAAAAAAAAAAGATAGGTTTAGGTGATCATATATTTAAAAACAGATTCCCTTATAGGTGCCAACCTCTCCCATGGACTTGTCTACCTCTCAAAAATTAAATACAAGGTCGCAGGTGAGACGCCATAACCCGCCAGGGCAGGTACACAGCTCTACAGCTCTAGGGGTGGTCTGGCGGGGGGCAGCTGGGTCCCCGGCCCAGAGGGACCGTGCTCTTCCGTGGCAGGGTGAGCGGAGGGTCGCGTTTGCTTCTGCTCTGGTCCTGGCCGGACTTGTGGGTGGGAACCTAGGTCGCAGGCGAGACGCCATAACCCGCCAGGGCAGGTACACAGCTCTACAGCTCTAGGGGTGGTCTGGCGGGGAGCAGCTGGGAGAGGGTCTCGCTCTGAACCCGTCTACGGGGTCCCCGGCCCAGAGGTACCGGGGGGCTAGATCAGGCACACAATACCCGCCCCCCCCCGCATGCCAAGTGAATTGCTAAGAATCCAAGTGGTCTTCCTTTTGGAGAACCTTCAGAACAGAAAGAGAAGACAAACTTAGGCTTCCAACATCCAATATATACACAAAACTGAAAACCTGAAACCTAGGCAAGTCAATACACCATAAAAATAAAAAAATAAAATAAAATAAAATAAAATAAAAGGAGGAGGAAAGGGGAAAAAAAAAAAGCATCGGAAGGAGGCAAGCAAAACCATCCTCTAATGTAGTGAAAAGTCGTTTGTGACTTGAACCACAAAAGGGAAATCCATATGCCAGGGACACGACGAAGGGACAACATGGGAAAGGCACAGGATACTCCCACACCAGGCCCTACCAAACCTGGAGGAGATAGCCACAATGGGATCCCCTTGGAGGAGACCCAAGGAACAGAGCTTAGACGAATAATTGCAGACATACGCAGAGAAATTAAAGAAAATAAAGAAGAAGTCATGGAACTAAAGAGAGAGAATGAAAAACTCAAAAAGGACCTAGAGGGATACAATGACAAACTTCGGAAAGAACTAAAGGAACAGAATGACAAACTCCAGAAAGAACTAGAGGGAGAAAAAAACAAACTCCGAATGGAAGTAGAAACACTGAAAAAGGAAGCCAACCAAAGAAGAAAGGAGCACCAAGAAGAGATTGAGAAGCACAAAGAAGAGATTGAGAAGCTCAAAAAGGAAATGGAGGTACTAAAGAAAACACAGGAGGAAACAAAAAAGGAATTAGAACACTCAGTCAATCAAGAAGAAAGAAAAGGAAAAAGCCTCAGAAGTAGAATGGAGGAAGCAGAACAAAGAATATCAGACCTGGAAGATAACACAGAGCAATTAAAAAGCTCAAATAAAGATTATGAAAAATTTAAAAATACACAAAAGTGGAACAACCAGGAAATATGGGACACTATGAAAAGACCAAACCTCCGCATCATAGGAATAGAGGAAGGAGAAGAATCTCAAGAGAATAGTATTGATCAGATCTTCAACAGAATAATAGATGAAAATTTCCCCAAACTAAAAATAGACAAGCCCATACAAATACAAGAAGCACATAGGACCCCAAATAGACAAGATCAGAAAAGAAACACCCCACGCCATATCATAGTTAAAATGCTAGATGCCCAAAACAAAGACAAAATTCTGAGGGCCACAAAAGAAAAACAAGTCACATACAAAGGGAAACCCATCAGAATTACAACTGACTTCTCGCCTCAAACCATGAAAGCAAGAAGAACATGGAGCAAAGCATTCCCTGTGTTAAGGGACTATGGATGCCAACCCAGAATACTTTACCCAGCAAAAATGTCGACTATACTTGAAGGAGAGAGAAAAATCTTCCATGACATAAACAAGATGATGGAATACATGTCTGGAAAACCAACTCTTCATAAAATACTTGAAGCAATTCAAAGGGCAGAAGAGAGGAGCAACAATCCTCAAACACCTAGGAAAAGAAACTAACAAAAACATAACCATAGGAGCAAAATCAAAGGCTAGAAGTCCAAATGGATAATAAAGTGAAAGGAAGCAACATCCATCTTTCAATTGTAACCTTAAATATTAATGGGCTAAACTCCCCAATCAAAAGGCATAGACTGGGAGAATGGATTAGGAAACAAAACCCATCTATATGCTGTCTACAAGAAACCCATCTCAATTTCAAGGATAGGCACCAACTTAAGGTGAAGGGATGGAAGAAAGTATTCCAAGCAAATGGTACCAAAAAGAAAGCGGGTGTGGCTATTCTAATATCAGACAAAATAGACTTCAAAGCAAAAGAAATCAAAAGAGACAAAGAGGGCCATTACATCCTTATTAAAGGAACAATTGACGATGAAGATTTCACAATCATAAATATATATGCACCAAACACCAGTGCACCAAACTTTATAAAGACAATTCTTCAGGATCTCAAGGCACAGATTAACCCCAGCACACTAATACTAGGGGACTTCAATACCCCATTAAGTCCTCTAGACAGATCAACAGGACAAAGGATAAACAGAGAGACATCTGAACTAAATGACACAATACACCAAATGGACCTCACAGACATCTACCGAATATTTCACCCAAACACCAGAGAATACACTTTCTACTCAGCACCTCATGGAACATTCTCCAAAATAGACCATATACTGGGACACAGGGAAAAACTCAACAAATATAAAAAGGTTGA